>PVJA010033575.1:0-23216 GCA_004027025.1 Myocastor coypus | reverse complement strand
GTAGCCCAGGCTGGTCTCGAACTCACAGCGATCCTCCTGCCTCAGCCTCCCGAGTGCTGGGATTACAGGCGTGCGCCACCACGCCCGGCAACCATTGTTAAATTTAAACAATAAAAAATATTTTAAAAAGATTGTATTCATAGGTAAAATAAATCAGACTCACACGTGTAAACCTTGTGTTGTCTCCCTGGTGTGTGAAACTAAGATCAAACAAAGTCTTAAAAATACAGTACTTGTTGTGAAATGGAAAGAAATTGTTCAAAAGGTAAAAGTAACTAGGGCAGGAGAATGGAGAAAGAACAAAAGGGAAAAGGAAAAAATGCAAGTTAAATATACCACTAGTATCGCTTATTTCATTGAAAAGAAATCTTTGTGCTAATATTAATTGTGGAGGGTTTTATGCCCACAGCTTATACTCTGAGTAACTACTTCAAATGACTTTATTATTGTTACATTTATTATTATTAATCCATTATGAAATATTGTTCTTTATTTCTAAAAACATAAATATACTGTACTCTCAGATCCATAAATGCACTCTGCAGCATTCATGACTTACGCTGTAATAACTTATTTACTGTTTTAATTCAAGTAAAATGTTATCTCTCTTAAAGCTTTAAGACAGGAATCTGATTCTGCCCCTTGTGCTTTCCCACACAACACTGAAATAGTTTTGTTGTTGTTTCTTCATTGGGCTGCAGTGTTGGCTGCCATACATTACATTACCACCTACTCCGGGGTAAAATTCTAAATTCACCACACTTCCAAAGTGAGAGAGTTAGAATTTCACATATGCACATAAATAAATCCACCTTGGTTTGTACCGCACACGTTGGTCCCTGTTTCAATTACAGCTTTTTCTTTTGATATCTAGTTGAGTGTATTATTTGCCTGTTTTCTTTAATTTCAATATTTTCCTGGTTAGTCTTAAGTATTTGCGTTTACATGCATTTGAAAGTCAATTTATTAAATGAAGATTTTGATTAGCATTTCACTTAATTTGTAGACTAATTTGGGTTATTAAAACATATGCAATATTGAGTATGCCTATTCATAATTATACTTTTTATTTATTATATTTTTGTTTCAGATCTTTCATTAAACTTTTATTTTATTTTTTGCATTTAGGGCAGGGTCTACAGGGTTTCAGGGTCTCACTATGTAGATCGGACTCATAGTGCTTCTCCTCTTTACAGCCCCCCAAGTGCTGAGATTATAGATACATTCCACCATGCCAAGTCTCCACTGCCATCACAGTGTGTCCTGCAGATGGGGCTGGCACAGCACGCTGGGGAACAAACCCCCGCAGCTGCATTCTGCCTAAGCAAGTGCTGTAGTCCACTGAGCCATCAGGCCAGCCCTAAACTTTTATATATTACATCATAATGTGTTACTTGATTATTTACAATCAAATATTCCATGGCTTTTGTAAATGGGACCTTTTGAAAGTCTTATTCAATGCATTTTAGTTTGTGCAGTGGAAGTCAATTAATTCTGTATGCTAACTTTTATTTGATCAACTTTGTTGAGCTCTCTTATGTAGTTTCAGAGAAATGCCTATATTTTGATTCAATGTGCATGCTTCATTATTTTTATTTCAAATTCTATACACTATATGATTGCCTTCGATAGTCCCACATGGTGAGTACTGAACTGAGGTTTTATTTTTACTTATCCAATTTTCTTTAATCAAAAATTATTGATTTTTAAGTTAGAAAGAAAAAAGTATCATAATAAAGGATATTATTTAATGTCTTTCATTTTTCCTAGGTATTTCCTAGGAAACTTTTATAATACGTATGCTAGAGAACAGAATTCAACATGTAATTTTTAAAAAATTAAACCACAGTTTTCTTTTTTGGGGGCAGAAGGGTATACAGAATGCCCAGGGTCTCATGACTAGGTTGGATTCATAGTGATCCACATGTTTACAGTCTCCGAAGAACAGGAATTACAGGTGCACACCACCACACCCAGACTCAACTGACATCTCAGGGCACCCTGGGAGCAGAGCCAAGCACAGCAGACCCAGGGATCGAACCCCAGACCCCTGTGAAAATCACATTTTTTTATTCTTTTACCAAATAATCATTGTTATTACTTTAATGGATTAGTTTTGAGAAAAACATTAAGCAGTAATATTTGATCTAAAATCTACCTAAAGGTCTCTTTCAAGGTTTGCTGTCCACCACATTCACTTTGGCTTTTGAACATGACTGCCTTCTAGCTCCATCTGGATTCTGAAGGGGCTCATCATACTCCTCCTTCCTGAGAGTTAACTCGTCAAGCTAAGTTTTCTTGAAATTTATCAGCAGCACTGAAGCACCACTGTGATTGCTGGAGCTTTGGTAGTATTTATTTGCCTTTGCATTACTTTCGCTAATTGCTCCCTTGTGCATTTCATTTCAACCGTTAAGTTCAGTGATTTACTTTAACAAATTGTTTATGGAGAGTTATCAATTTCTTTCCCCCCAAATTTCCACATTTACTCTGGTTTATTTTCATGTCATTGTGTAAGACTATCTATGCATGCCTGTCTGTTTGTATACAATGTACATAAATGTATATATACATAGAGATTCAACATATACATTACTCTATATTGGTATTTCTTAAATAGGCTCTCGTGGTTTCTCAGGGAACATCTGGAGTCTCTTTCCTGTAACTTTTTTTTTTTATCAAATATATTGTAGTATATTTTTTAAACCAAAGAACAAATATTTTGCCTTTAGTTAAAAAGAATATTCTTAAAATATTACAATCCTCCAATAAGACCTGTATATATTTCAGTAATTATAAGCTCTTGCTAATAGTCTTTCCCCTTCATTACTGACAACACATTACTCTATAACACTTAGGCCATTTGATGGCCATTTCCAGGGGAAAAGAGTCCATGCGCCCGTGTTACTTAAGTATTGTGTCTCTTGTGTGGTTTTTGTCATGGATGAGAGAAAGGAAATATAATGTGATCAGGTCATTGCACCAAGCATCCTTTGTGATTTTCTTTTTATATCCTGAATGCGTTCTTCATAGTTTATAAATCTATGAAGTGGTAGGATGCTTGCTGAACCTAAAATATTTGAGTTTCTAAAGTCTAGGGCCAAGATGGTTATGATTTCCTGCTCGTAGTTATGATTATCATTTTTGAAAGTACTTTCAGACCAAAGTGGTTGGCATGTGACATTGGGGTTGGATAAAATAATATCTGCCTGAATACTAACTTAGGAAATCAAAATCTGTAGATCTCTAAAATGCAATCTGGGACTAGCAATTTAGAGACTTTGCAGTTTGTTTTCTCTGAACTTGTCCTCTACTCATTTGGCTACTTTTCAGTCAGAGTAAACAGACTTGGATTCTATGTGGTTGATTCAAAAGAGTGGTGAAGATTTTGTGTGTTGACATAAACTCTTAAGAACATAAGCAACATTATTTGCTTCAAGTTTGATTTAAGCAGTCTGGGGCGTGCTGAGGGAGAAGGACTGTAAGCTCAAGCCCAGCTTAAGCAACTTAGAGAGTCTATCTCCCCCAAAAAATCAAAGCAATATTTTTTTTTGTCTTTTTGAGACAGGGTCTCTTTATGAAGTTGAGGCTGGCCTTGAGCTCACTTTTGTAGCCCAGGCTGGTCTCGAACTCACACCAATCCTCCTGCCTCAGCCTCCCGAGTGCTGGGATTACAGGCGTGAGCCACCACACCCGGCATAAAGCAATATTTTTAAAAGAGTTGAGGATATAGTTCAGTGCAAAAGCCTGGGATTCATTCTCAGTACAACAAATCAGTGCAAGCAGCATTTTCAGCAAATGTAATATGCTGCTTTTATGAGGAGAATTTCAGGAACAGATTTCTACTCATGTCATTCACACAGAAATTAAGAAAGAAAAACAATTCCTTGTATGATTTATCTTAAAAATGTAGCAGTAGCAGCCTTTTCCGAAGTCTTTTGTCCTGTCTTAATACTGGTCAGATTGCACAAATAGACTCCTTCAATACTGAGCCATCCTTAGTATCTAATGAGAGAACGAGAGAGAGAGAGAGAGAGAGACAGAGAAACAGAGAGACAAAGACAGAGAGACAAAGAGACAGAGACAGAGACAGAGAGACAGAGAGACAGAGAGAGAGAATTACTGCAACCTGAACCTAGATCTTTACCATGGAGCTACATCCTCAGCACCCTGAGTTTTTCTTTTACATTGAGACAGAGTCTAGATACATTGCTATGATGTCCAGGGTGGGCTTAATTTTTGTAATTCTTCCTGCCTCAGCCTCTTTGAATGCTGGAATTGCAAGAGCATGCCACCATGTCTTGCCTTGATGGGCTTTGAAAATATGGGGGTGCTCAGAAAACTTTTTAAAATTTTCCTTTGATTTGCTCTCCTCTTTTACACACACTTGTGCTCTGCAGTCTCGTCTCATACTCTTTCAGAATCTGTATTTCATTGTTGGTGTCTCGTCCTATAGTCCTTCAGGCAGGGCTAAGAGATAGAGCTCAAGTCAGGAAGCTACCTTTGACATCCTGCTTGTTACTGGTATTGGCTGAGAAGGGCTACTAGTGGGATACGATCTTAATTGTTACATGGATCATATATGCGACAGATTAATTTTTTACCTTCATCTTTTTAAAAGAATGCTTCCATATCTGAAATCAAAGATACTCTTACTTGAATTGTATTCTTTCCCTTTCCATTTAAATAATTAACCAGAGTGAAATTTTCTGTTTTTGTACAGTATAAGGATGAACCCCAACTGTGTCCAACTTTTCACTACAGGTAAGCAGGTGTCCCAGTACTAGACAGGAATCGTCTGCACTGGCCTGAGATATTATCCCTACTGAGTATCAAGGCCACCTAGAAATAATGCATTTTCTATTCTATATATTAATTTATGTTGTGTCTATCCATCACTGTGTCACTGCACTTTAATTATTACAGCTTTGTAAGAAATCTTTCAGTGTGTTTGTTTTCTTGAGACAGGGTTTTGCTATGTATTTCAGGCTGGCCTCGAACTTACTTTGTAGCCCGGACCGGTCTTAAAGTGTCAGCAAACCTTCTGCCTCAGACTCCCAAGTGCTGGAGCCACAAGGGTGCACAAACATGGCTGACTGGTAATACATTTTAATACCTAAAGATCATTTTAGTTTTCAGAAAAGGCTTTTCTATAAATGAATCCTTGCCTCTATAAGAGAATAGAAAATGAGATTTTAGTAGAAATGCCTAAAACTTTTAGATTAGAGATAATAGGCATCTGTATTTTCTTGAGCTTCGCGGCCCTTTTGTATGAGGAGCTCTTCATTACTTTAGCCTTAATTCTTGTTTTATATATTCTTCAGAAGATTTTACATGTCTGTGTTCAATTTATTTGTAATGGCTTCATATTTCTGTGGCTATGTGATATACTTTTTAAATAATTTAATATCTAACTATTTAATTGTGACTGATATGTAGAAATGCAATTAACTTTTTGTTTTAATTCTCAAAAATGGAAAAACTGTTTTACTAATCCTAATTAGAAATGGTGGCATATACCTATAATCCCAGCATTCCAGAGGCTGAGGCAGGAGAACTGCTGTGAGTTTGAGGCCAACCTGAGCTATATAATGAACCCTGTCTTGACTTTCCCAAAATGTAATAATTTTCTTTTGATTTTTTATATAAATGACTTCATTCAAAAATAGTAACCATTTTCTGCTTTTCCAAACCCTGTTCCACTTGTTTTGTTATTTGACTGATTACTATTTTAACTATTCTGTTATATTATTTTTTTATGATATTGAATAAAACCTTTATTATCCCATTGGGTAAAAGCAACATCAGTGGGCAATTATTATTTCTACGCAGTGAGTATGTGTGTTATCAGTGGCATAAGCTCAAGATCGGTTCCTGTTATAGCATGCCAGGTTGGCGTCTGAACCCAGGACGCAAGGGGCTGCCCTGAAACTGGCCTTGGTAGAACACTCCTATAATCCCAGCACTGGGGAGGCTGAGACGGGAAGATAATTACGAATCCAAACTACATAGCAACAAGTAACTTCTCTCATGTTAAGGAAGTCTCCTATTCTTTTTTTTTTTAAATCTTTTTGGGTGCTGGAGCCACAAGGGTGTTCAGGGTCTCACTACTAGAACGCACTCATAGTTATCTGTCTGTTTAGAGCCTCCCAAGAGCTGGGATTACAGGCGTGCACCACCATGCTCAGTCTTGATTACTGTCTCACTGCACCCCAGGGGGAAGGCCAGCACGGCAGGCCCTGGGAGCGAACCCCTGCCCACCCTCTGTACAAGTCTATTTTTAACAGCAAAGATGTTTCTTTTTTCTTATAAATAGATATTGAATTACACTAAAGATTATTTTTTATACTTATCTAGATTAGATACAGATATCTTTTTAATCAAAGGAGGTGAATTCATTGATTTTTTTCATTTTACTTCAGTTTTGGTATTTTTGAGAAAGGGTCTTGTTATGTGGTTCAAGCTGGCTTTAAACTTATTGTTTAGCCCCGACTGGCCTGAAACTCCCAGTAATCCACCTGTTTCAGCCTCCAAGGTGTTGGGATGTACACCATGCCAAGCTAGACTTTTTCATTTTAAACCAAATTTACATTCCAGGGGTAAACCAACTTGACACGATACATTCTATGTTACTGAATTTATAAACTTATTTCCTTATAGCTTAAGATTCTCATTACAATGTTTCTATGGGAAATGGCTTCTTGTGTTTTTCTTTTGGTCTGTCTGAACCTGGTTTTGGGAACAGTAGATGAGCTGGGTCATTCCCTCCTTAAGCCACTCTGAAAGAGCTTGTGTGTTATTAAGTTAAATTTTGGATAATACTCTTTGCTATATTCCCTAAGATGTCTAGTATACACAGCACTTTGGGAGGCTGAGGTAGGAGGATTGAAAATTCAAGCTTAACATGGGAGTCTTAGTGAGATCCTAACTCAAAATAAAAAATGAAGACCAGCTGGAGATGTATCACAATGTGAAGGTCATCCCCCATTTAAAAAAAAAAAATCATCTTAAGAAATCAGAGACAGAAATCAGAAATCTGCCTTCTAAGCTGTACAAGGCAGAATTCCAAAATGTCCCCATCCCCAAGTTTCCCATCCTAATTACAGAGTTATGACTATGAGGCAATTTCACACCCACAGAAGAACACGGGACTTTTCCATTGAAATTAAGACCATGAATCAACTGACTTTGATTTAACCAAGAAAATATCACGATAGGCCCAGTCTTATCACTTGAGCCTCTTAAAAACAAAAGTTGTCCGAATGATGTAGGAGAAGAACTCAGAGAAATGGGAAGTGTGGAAGGGCCTAGCACAGCACTGTCAATTGCAGACAGAGGGGGTGGGAGGGACACAGTACAATTCCTATGAATAAAGTAGCCTCTGATTGACAGCCAACGAGACTGTGGGAATCTTAGGCCTGTTGTCACAGGGAGCTGGTGTCAGCCAACAACCTCGCTTCACTTTTGGAAACGAACCCTTCCTCACAACCTCTAGAGGAGAGCCCAGTTCAGCCTACAGCTTAATTATAGCTCAGTGAGATAATGCCTACATAAACCAGAAAAGTTTCCACAGATACCTGACACACAGAACTAATCTGATATAGTCATGTTGTCTTAGGCAATTTAATTGATTGTAATTTGCTACCCAGCAAGGGAAAACTAATGCACTTACTTGTTGTTTTTTAATATCTTGTTAAATCACATCCAGGTCAGATAGCATAACTGTAATATGTGTCTTGAGATTTGTTGAGGTAGTTCTTGCCCCACCATGCACTCCTGCTGTGATACTCAAGGGCTTGGGAGCAACAAGACCAAACCACCATGGTCAGAACTTCCACACTTACGATCAAAGGCAAACCTTTCCTTTGTATATATTGATTATCCCAGGTATATTTTTTCTTTTGATACAGGGTCTCTACAAAGTTCATATTTATAGTGATCCTCCTGTCTCAGCCTCCCTATCACTAGGATTACAAGCATGTACCAGTATGCCTGGTTTCAGTGGCTGGCGCAGGGCACCCAGGATTCTAATACTGGTAGGGTACGTAGTACTTGGGGATCGAACTCAGGTCCTTTGTGCTTGCCAAGCTGGTACTTAGACCACTGAGCTATCTCCTCAGCCACCTCCCAGCTATTTTTTATGATGATAAAAAGCTGACGACCATAGAAGGCAGTCAAACAGCAATAGCTTCACTTTCTAATGATTTCCAAGCCCGAGTAAATCGAAGTGTGTTCATACTTTGTCTGCTTTACTCATTCTAACTTCATCCATCAGCTGTCTTTCTAAATTAAGGACAAAGCCCACATTTTCTCTTTCTTTCTTTCTTTCTTTCTTTCTTTCTTTCTTTCTTTTTTTGTCATTTTGAGACAGTGTCTCACTATGCAGTTCAGGCTGGCCTTGAGCTCACTTTTGTAGCCCAGGCTGGTCTGGAACTCACGCCGATCCTCCTGTCTCAGCCTCCCAAGTGCTAGGATTACAGGCATGAACCACCCCCCCACCCCCACCCCCTAAAGCCCACATTTTCAAATACAATAGTAGCTCTATTTCAAATTTATTTTGTTTGGGGAATTATCTTGTTTCATATTCACCTAATGCTTGAAGGCTAACTACTGAATGAACTTTTGTATACTGACAAATATACTAACTGATGACTAAGATATTATAGTTCCCTAAACATCTGCAAGCATGTCAAAGAACACCATCATTATTAACTAAAATTCAGGTTGTGGCATTTGGCTTTAAAGTTAGAAGACTTGGAGTTAAATTCTACTCTATCCATTTTCTGGTAAATATGCCTGGGCTAGTTTATGCTTATTGGATCTTCTGTATTCTGCCACACCAGATATACAATGATATGTGCCTGATAGGAAAATCATAAAGATAAATGATTTAATTTTGGCTGACATATGGCAGACATTTCAAGCAATTTTTACTGAATGTCTCTAACTATTCCACATATGAAAATGACACTTTATACTTATAGTACTTGATAATTTATAATATGTTTTTACATGTAATGATTATTTAATTGTCCTTCATCCTACAAATCACATTGTATCACTGATGCCGGGAGAGATTTATGACTTTGCCAAGATCAGCATAGGACAGCCAGGGGCAAAAAAGCTGGTAGTGATCAGGTTTTGGTGACTAATATTTTGATTCTGTATTCAAAGGTCTTTTTGTAAAACCATTTATTTGAAATAGATACATACTTATTAATTCATGACTTTAAACCATTCATGACATTATTTAGAATACCTCATGTGTGTAAGTTTTATAATATCATAGCATAAGCAAAATTGTAGCAGGTCAATCCTATGGTATTTTTCCTTGTCTCTTATTCTCTTTTATTACCCTTTCTTTGTTTTTTTAAAAAATAAGCATCTACTTGAGAGAGAGTATAGCAATAATTGAAATGACATTAGAAGCAGCACACATCTAAAAGACTAGAATGACAGGCATTACAAGCATGGTGCTAGTATTACACATGGCTATCTTCAGTGTCAAAAACCTGTTGGAGATCCTGGCTACAGCTTCCGATATTGCCAGTTCTGCTGATAACCCACTACTATTATAGGATATTGGACTATGCATGCAACTACTTTCTCTTAGTTCAGTGAGAAGATATATTTATATCAATAGTGTTTAGAAAAGTTATCATGTCTGCATCCTGTACTCTGCACAACTACGATGAAGACAGCAATATGCATTGTATTAATGTGTGGTTATCCTAATGTGTTTTGAAACTGTAATAAATAAATAAAATTTTAAAAATAAAATGAAAGCAGTGTTATAAATGAAACATGATTTCTGTCTAATAATTTGTTAAATAAGTATATATTATTTCCACTGATATTTGTAAGTGTAGAATATTATAGCTTATTAGTCAATGTGCAATTTTAAAATTATAGCATTATGTGATTGGCGTCCTCATTATGTGTCATATGTATGAGTGTATGTTCAACTTTCTGTAACTGTGGGGTAAAATTTGTCCTTTCCACTCCATCAGTATTTAAATTAATCTGGATCTCATTTGTCCGGATCCCATATTTATTACCATCCTTACATTGGTTCCATCTGCACTATTTCTCAGTAACAACTCAAAGCAAAAATGCATCTCAGAAATTAACATGCACTTATATAGACTAAATGCCCTTGTATTACATATTCTTTGAATCTCCAGGTTTGATTCGGGGAGAAAATTGTTAGTCGTGATCAAATGCCACACGGATATTGTCGAATGAATGTGCCCATGGTAAGACTGTGACCAATTAAATAGACTGAAATAGCAAACTGGAAGTAAAAAGCTGAGTCGATCAAAGGATTTGGAGCCACTCTCTGCTTAACTGACTGTTTGTTGTGGTGTCATATAAACATAGCCCTCGTTTAGTCCTTTGTGCTGATGGGGTTGACATGAGTGCAACTTAATTTAAAATGTAGGAAAGACTAGAAGTTCCCTTGACAAGGATTGGAAGGTTTTCAGCTTCCTTTCCCTTTCTAGGCTGTTATATCAGAGTGTCTTTGTGGTTTTGACTTACTGACAACTGGAAGAAATTCAAGAAAAAAATTCTGCAGGCTGTCATTTCTTCTGCACTTAGGCTTGTACTATTGGCAACTTCATTTGGCTTAAATACAGGTAAAGCTCAAATGAGTATCATTTATTCTCAGCCTATCTAACACGATTGTTCTGCTATGGTTAATGGGAAAAGTACACAGTTTCTCTGCTTGAGTAGAAAAAATTTCTGATTCTTTTTTGCGTAGCTGGGAAACAGTAGAGGTTTCGTGGAGAATTGAATTTTAATAAAGAAATCTCACTCAAGAGATTCTGCTATTGTAAAAAAAAAAAGTTTTTTTTTTTGCAATTCGAAATTATACTGTCTGCATCCTCCCTAAGATATGAGTTTGAGAATCCAGTTGCTTTTCTTGCTTGTTAGGATAGGAAAGTGAGGATTAATTATGTGTTACCAATTACATGACTATGGCCACGGAGGGAATCTCAGCTGGCTGATGAGTCCGGAGAACAAACTGACTGTACTAGGCATCTGGAAGGTGTCATTATGCAACAGTGTCATTCAGTGAGTTGGCTGAAGAAGCACTATACGCTTCATCCTGGCTGACCTCTTGCAGTTCACACCGACACAATTCTCCATATGCTGTGGGACTACCTTACAAATATGCAAGGAGAAATTAAATAACTTCAATTCATTGAATTGTTTTGTACATACTTCTTAACCTGTCACAGTGAAAGAGATGGATCCTAAATACTAGTCATGAAAGTTGAACATTGAAAAAACATGAAGGTTGTGACTTGCCCTGGGTCTCACTTCTAAACATAAAGCCAAGGTGAAAGTTCAACTCCACAGGCATGCTTTCTTTCCTAACCAGTGCCAATTTCAAGGCCTTTGTACTATCGGAGAGTGAGGCAGACAAGTGAGGCCTCTTTCTAAATTGATCCCCGTCCCTTTCCTAAGTGTAGTCTGAGATATTAGGAATAGGGCATGTTTAATTAATGATCTTGAGCCATTCAAGTGTGTTTGCTTTTAAAATGCATACCTGCCCCCTACTGTATTAGGATGGGCAAGCCCTGAGATCATGCATAATTCACTGCAAATGTAGAACAGATAAAGTACAGTTGGTCCATGAATTACACAATGGCTTACTTGTTTTGACTTTATGAGGCAAAAGCCATAACACTCAGTAGAAACCATACATTCACATTTAAAGTTTGACTTTCTCCCAAGCTGAGGATACTCAGAATACTCTCACCATTCTGGGTAGCAGCAAGGAGTAACAGCTCCCTGTAAGCCCCAAATCATAAGGGCAAAAAACAACTCTTTAAAATGTACCAAGCTGGACATGGTGGCGCATGCCTGTAATCCCAGCACTCAGGAGGCTGAGGTGGGAGGATCGGTGAGAGTTCGAGACCAGCCTACAAAACTGAGCTAGGCCAGCCTGAACTGTACAGCGAGACCCTGTCTCAAAAAGACAAAAAAAAAAAAAAAAATGTACCAGGTTATGTGTTGTTAGACTCTGATATTCACGGGACTTAGTCCGTTAAAGACAGTTTTGACTTAGGATATTTTTAATCCATGTTAGGTTTATCAGGCTATGACCCTATTGTAATTAAAAACTCATATTTACTTGAAGTTACTTTCTGCATAGCATGGAACTAAATTCATTTACTTGTAAGACTGAATTTTATCAGCCTAAATATTATCTTTATGTTAGCTGCAACTAAAGCTAAACAAGATCTGAAAGCTTTAATGTCAATGCAACTAGAGAGACTAGTGTCTGACAATAGCTGAACAGCATGGTTAAGTGGTATGATATAACCAGGCATATCAAGTTGGCTAGCACCATAATGCTTTGGAGTGGTCTAGAACCAAAGGAGAGATTGATAAAGGGACACAGTACTTAAAAGAATCATCCAGAAAATGTTTAAATGAAGAGAATGTTTATCCTTTGCCCTGGAAAACAGAAAGAGATAGGCAAGACAGATAACACCAGAAAATAAAATCATACATTTGACTGGAGAGGAAGCTGCATCCCATGCTTTGTCAGAGTTTGGCAAGTGGGTGCTGGGAGACCTGCCTAGTAGCAGGGCTGAAGGGAACTTGGACCCTCTTGCTCTGCGAGGTGGCCTAGCATTCTGTGTGCATCTCTACAAGCAATCCTGGGGCTAGCACCAAGTTGGCACTGTCCAAATGCAGCAAGCAGAGCCAAAAGAAAACATTGGGCACTGAAAACAATTTTAAGAACCAGCGAGGCAGTGAAAAAGAGAGGGAGAAAAAGACATGGAGAGGTGGAGGGAGCCAGAGATCGATATCCACCTATGGACCTGGTTCATACCAAAGATCAAAGCCTGAAGTCAGCTGGCCTTTACTGTTAGATTTCTACCTGTGAGCTCCGTTTGAAACTAGTATATAAAAATAAAATGTGTTTAAAAAGTGAAAGAAACCATATCAACAAAACTCCTTTTTTTGTCCAGCAGTCTTCTATGGTCAGGTATTCTAAATTGAAACAAACTACAAAGTTCTTGCTTGAGAACTTAATAGCATACATTCTTTATCAAAACAATGTCAGGAAATATTACCTGAACTCCCAGCTTTTTGATATTATGACAGGTTAGAAGAAAGCTCTTTTTAAAAACTACTGCAATAAATTTGCTAAATTATTCAGGCATGTAGTCAATAACAAAGCAAACTGAAAGAACCATTCCTTACAAGCAATTATTAGTGCTTCCTTGATTTGAGGAAATAGCTTTGACTAACCATCTCCAGCTTGCCGTATTCTTCAAGAGGTTACTAGAAAACAGAAAACTGACTTGGCAAACTGACCAGGCTGGTGTTCTGGGTTCAATCACTTTTGGGGAGTCAGTTAGTGTTGTTTTACTCTAAATTCTGGCTAACCACTTACACCATGTGTGTTTTGGTTGGAAACAGAAAGTAAAATAATATGTAGAAACTCAAATCCATCTGCCACACTACTGGAAAAGCAAACTGATGTCATCAACATGTTTGTCCTATATGGACGAGTGGTGGGTCAGTAGCATTGCCTTATTGAATGCTTAGCAAGTACAAAATAACTTAACAAAAAACTGAGGGAACGAAGGCAAATTTATCTAGGTTAACATCTTACATAACACATTCATCCAGAATGTATGTATCATAGGTTGTGTACAAACTCACGGGAAGATACGTTAGATGGGGTTCAATCTATTTTTTAAAGTTGAAACATGAACAACAGGAGATATTTACAGCTCCTATATTGATGTTGGAGTCTTATAAATTAATTGATGTCTACTTGCTGCTTTTATAAAGAACTTTTAGACTTAATTAATGCAAGCACATATATGCATGCATAGTTTAATTTAAATGCAAAATAAATTCTGGTGTAAAAACATATGTTTCCGTGTAATTGTATAAGCAGCATTTAGCAAGAGTGTAGAACTTCTTAGAAATTGAACAAACAGATATCCATGTACAGTTTTACTCCTAGTACTGCAGTTAACTACTCCACTGGCTTCCCCAAGGGGTTGCTAAGCGTATTAAGTTACCAGTCTATGAAACATTTGCCTGACATGGTCAAAGTATACAGAAACTCTTAAGTCTGTGTTGAAATATGTATGAAATTACAGCACTTTGAAAGTGTTGTGATTGATCCGTAGCTCAATGGGCCGTGAGGGGGAGTCACGTTCAGAATGATGAATGTAGGACAGGGCAAAACGCAGGGTGTGCCGGAAAGGAGAGACCGCTTGGTCCCCCAGGGTAACTGTCCTTTCTTATTCTTCTATAAAATAGAATACAGCAAATTAATTCCTCTCCAAGGCTGCCAAGGTTCAGACCTAATGACACATATCATTCTGTCCAGCTGGGCAGCTGTGCTCCTCCTTGTGTGACTTTTTTTTTTACTTAAGCTAGAGCAACTATCCAGAGCAAGGGCTGGGTCCTTTTTTCAGAATGGGGGAGATATTTCAAACTTGAGATGGTAAGCCTTGAAAATTTTCAGACCAACACTGTCATGAGGTTGATCAACAAGGAGAAATCACTTTTATTGTCCCCAGGAAGTGCTACGTGCAGATCGTCAGGTGCACTATTGACTGAGTCACGCAGTGCCAAATCAGGTTTTGTGGCTATAACAACCGAACTAACTTGCACACAAAAAGTTGATTCTGGTCCATAATCCAACCTGTGTTTAGACTGTGAGTGTTTTGATGATACCAGCCCCTTGTTCTACCCCTAGACAATTGAATCAATGCCATCAGTCCTCAGAATATTAAGCAAACACCTATTATAGCCCCCAGTTATTTTCCTGAGCACAAGGTGTTGCAAAAAGGAAAGAATTCAAATATTTCTATTGCTAATCTTTGATTTTAATATTTGACATTTGGAAGTCACTTCAAAAGAAAAGTAAATGAATCTTGTTAGATTCAAAACACATGAAAAAAAAATGATGAAGAATCCTATCTACTTCACTCTCACACTTCAAAAGGTTACATTTATTTACAAGTGTCAGAACTCCCAGAGGACACACGAAGAGGAAGTACACCATGATGCTCAAGCCTACTCCTCATCATAGGAACACAAAGTAAGGCAGTAATAGGGACCATGTGAGATGGATCAGAGGTTCAAGAAACTGCCAACATTTGCAGGCCAGTACTATTATAAATGTGTAGACATCTAAAAAGTTTTGGTAATAAGCTTTAGGAATCAGAAAATATCCTATACCAGTTAAACTTGCTAGTCAATTTGATGGTCTTTTTTTTTTTTTTTTTACAATTTTTAAAAATGTGTTTGATACAGGGTCTACAGGGTTTCACTACATAGATTGGATTCACAGTGATCCTCCCGTTTTCAGCCTCCCAAGCCCTGGGATTATAGGCACGCACCACCATGTTCAGTCTCAGTCCCTGCCTCAGCAAGCCCTGAGTGAGGGGTGGCGTGCCAGGGAATCAACCCCGGTTGCTTCACTCTGCCTAAACAGGCATTTTAGTCCACTGGGCTATCTCTCTGGCCCTATATACAATTATTTAAGACCTTCATTAACAGGTGCTTGGACCTTGTTGACCTTTTTAAGTAAAAAAATCATTTTTAATTTGTAAACTTTTATTACAAATTAAAAATGAAGATCTTAGAAATCCCAACTTGACCATACATAGAATAATTTTAAAATCTTTAAAGGTGTATTGAGAAAAAAATGGCTTTAAAACAAACATGTGTGTCATTACCAGAGAGAGAGGTCTTTAGGTAAAAACAACAAAACCCCCAGGCTGCATAAATAATGCAGATAGTTACAGTTTTCTGGTCAGTGGGCAAAAAGCAAGCACTAACGGGCTTCAGTTCCAAGGTTTTGTTCATTTTTTAATGCTATAATTTCCTACTCCTTTCTTCTTGCTGGATGACTAACCTGGATGATCTAGGTAGTCTGAATAAAATCCTAAAGTGCCTGATCTTCATCTACTACTATGGTATGACCACTTATTGTATAGAGTGTCATTCCTCTGTCTTTCTTATGTATCAGCATTCTTCCCTTCCTTCAGTATCCTGGGTAAAATTCCATGTGCTTCCAAAAGCTTTCTGTGATCATTCCAGCTCACTTTTTGCTTTAAAACACATGGCCCTCTGTTCTACTTTTAGGACACATTCTACTTTTTATTAGGTCATTTGTCTACATTTTGTTTCTCCTCAGAGAATTCCTTCGGAGAGTATGACTGGAAGTTACACATGTTTATAGATTGTTCCGAAGACATTGTTCAAGTAGATCATGTCCAAATGAAGAAGGTAGGTTTAGATGGTCCTGTCTGGCCTTTTCTGCCTTTATATCTTGAAAGGCTCTGTGAAATGAAAGAAACATATACCCAGGGAAAAAAAAAAAAAAAAACTCCCTAGGGAGACAGGTCAGATGAAGATAAGATCCTATGAGCTCCAGTGAGAGTCTGTGGTACTGAAGAGAAAGTAGAGGAGCGACAGTGCATGCAGATAGGGGATCCATGGGACCTTGCCAATTCAGGCCTTAGAAATCATTGCAACCTCAGGCTTCAGGTTTAGCAGAGCTTGGCAAGAAAACATGCTCTGCTCAAAATTTGATACACAATTATTGAGCTCAAGAATCTTTACAAAATAGGAAATCTAAATTTTCACTAGCCAGTATGTCATATTATGCCCTTCTCATTACAGAAATTGAATTAAACACAGAAAATATGTAAGGTAGAAAGGACAAAAGGAGCAGGGCTCAGAATGCATATGTATTGCGGGGTGTGTGTGTGTGTGTGTGTGTGTGTGTATGTGTGTGTGTGCATGCGCAGATGTGTGTGCAGATACATAATTCCAGTTGTACCATGTAGGGAACAGAAATTTTGGCCTATTCATTAGATGTGGTCTTACAAAGAGACCCTGTGAAACTAGTATAACCTTCTATTTTACAGGGTTGACCTAAATCATTGCATAAAAATAAGTTCTATAAATTCTATAGCAAAAGATTATGAAATGTTGAGTCTCTCACTGCATACTTCTTAGACAAAGTATTACGTCTAATTAGCTTTTAGAAATTTCTTTCTGTATAAAAAAGTGGGAGATCTGAATGCTGAAAATACTGTTGGCAGCCAGAAAGGCTCCCCTTTCATTTCAGCCTTCTTTCTGTGAAACAGTGACATCTACTGCTCAGCGGGATGAATCGTGGGGGCTCTTCCAAAACAGCCAGTGCTTTTTGCTTCAATCCTGGGGCAGTACTGTGTCCCTAACTCTTGTACCTCCCAGTCCTCTCCACAACATCGTCATGCTCACACGTCATGGTTTGCAGTCTCTTTCTGAAGTAGTGTATTCCTCTGCAATATTTCTACTAGAAAATCCTTCCTCATGCTGACCTCAAACTTGTTCCTTCTTGTTTTGTAATAGCCCTAAAGACCACAAATAAATACCTTTTCCACATGACAGCCCTAAAGACAGAAAGATATAAAATTCTTTCCCAGGTTTTATTCTTTCATCTAAATAAGCTCCTTTCTTGCTGCTTATCTGAGTGTTATTTCAAGCCTCCTCTTCCTCTCTCTCTCTCTCTCTCTCTCTCTCTCTCTATATATATATATATATATATATATATATATCCAAAAATATCACATAGGAAAAAGTGTACATGCCACAAAAGACATAAAAGTTATTAAAATCATTTATTTCATCCTTAATTAAATGACAGTAATCATATAGTAGGTGAATTAATCAAACTGGAAGACAAAATCATGAGTTCAATCCTGGGTCCTGCGTGAGGCAAAGATCCTATGCAAGTCATCATTCCGTTCTACAGCTTTCTTTTACCGTCTGGAAAATGAATATGAAAATAAGAACTAGCTAGTAGTTGGCTCCATGCCTTAATGAAATCCAACAGGGATCGCGTCAAGAAGATTTTGAAAGACTCCTTGAAGTTACTGAATGAGCACTCAGAAATACAAGGCCATGCTATTAACCAGTTGCTGCTGAGCTAAACAAACAAACATTTAAAAAGTTAAAGAGAAATATGAGGTCAGAAAAGGTAAAACTAGGGGGTCCATGTGTGTTTCAAGTTATCTGTAAATGTAGTTTCTTAAAGCCTGGGCCAATTTTTTTTTTTTATTTTTATTTTTTATATCTCTATGTGCTGGAGTCATGTTCAGGGTCTGGCACATTAAAGGAGGTTAGTAAGTGTTTACTGGATGAACGAACTTCATGTACATCAAAATATACTCTATAGCAGGGGGACAAATATCATAAAGTTAGTATTACAATGACATTTCATGTATGAAACACGATATAATATAAAATGCCCAAGTAGAGCAGATGGTGAGGCATGCCTAGGTTGCACGGAACATTTAATAACCTGAAAGAAGCTATTTTTATTCATTTTGAATAAAATTTTACTCATGTACTGAATGAGTTTTACATAAACATCTCTAATAAGCATTTTTTAGTGATTGCCTATGTTTAAATGTCGGTATTAAGAATACAAAATGTAAATCATTTATCATCCGTTGTGTAGAAAAGTTTAAAATAGAGTTGAGCAAATAACTAAGGAGCAAAGATTAAAAAAATAACATGAGCGATAATAAAAAAGTGATTTTAATTAATGACTTACACATCTTATAGTCAATACAATAATTTTCTGCCATGCATGTTTCGGGATAGCCAGTTTTATTCTGCTAGTCTATTGAAAGGAGCACTCAGTGCTAAAATTTTTTCTCTTTCCTTTTTAATTTTTTATTCTTTTTGGCCAACTTTGCATACTTGTATCTGGTAACCTGAACAACTAATTTGAGCATAACAATATGCAATATGACAGCCATTAGTGAATTCCCATTATTCTGTTTAGTGAAATTCTGTATTTTCTTTTTAACTATTTTATTCTCTTTAAAAAATAAAATGAGATAGTTGTAGAGGTTTATTATCCCTGCTCTAAATAAAATGTAGAAGAAAAGAAAGGATATCAGAGAATTTCTGAATGCATTCGAATGAATTGAGACAACTTATAGTATAACTGCTGAACACGTGATACTCAGCATTAAGGTTCTTATTTAGTTTTGAGGAAAGTAACTGTGCTGAGTATGGCTCTTAGTTCAAGAAATTGGATTTTCTTGCTGTCTAGATTTTCAGGGTAATCTCTCCTTATTTGGTTTCATCATTTGCATAATAAAGAAAGGAATAACTGAATTGGGTTAGGATAATATGAAATCATAGATGAGAAAGACCCTCAAAACTTAGGCTGTGCGAATACTAATGGATATCAGTACTATCATTAGGAGCAATTCATTTTCCTGCCTGTCCAAAGAGATCCGCACGGACACATTTAATCTGTCATCTTTACAAAAAAAAAAAAAAAAAAATATATATATATATATATATATATATATATATATATATATATATATATATATATATATATATATATATATATATATATATATAAATCCCAGTCTACTTTTTAAAAATGAGCTACTATAAAGACAGATTGGATGGATCTATATATCAAAAGTGTGTGGTAAGTTGTTTTAGCTATAATAGTTGATACAGATTTTTGTATGATCGGTTTTTATGTGATCAATTTTTATGTGATCAATCAATCAATTTGGCAATCAATATTGGCCACAGATTGGCGAGATTGGAGAGTTTGAACAAAATTGTGGTAATTTAACTGAGCAATATTCTATGTGGTGAATTTTAAAGGGATCCTCATAATGACGGATGACTTTAGCACTACCGGCCTGTGGGAATACGTAATTGTCATGCTTTAAACCTAGAATGTTCTCCAAGTCTCGCACTTGGAGGTGGGACCTGGCTGGAAGTGGCAGGCCAGAGTGACTTGGAACAGTTCACCTTCTCCCGGTTCTTGGCTCCTGCCTTCCTTCACTGCCTTGTGCCTACCATGACAGAGACTGCTGGCCTCCACTGTCGCCTTTCACCATCCTGTCTCTGCCTCAGACCCAGCCAGTCACCAGCTGAATCATGGGAAAATGTCAGCCCAAGCCAAGCTCTCCTTTCAATCCTTGGCGTCCATTATTTTGTCCCAGCCATAGAGAAGCTGACTCATGCAGCAATCCTGAAAACCCTGAAATCCTGACGAATCTTACGCACTGACAGAGGAGCTAGCCCGTCCTCTTCTGTCTCAGAACGGGCACTGCTGGTGTTCTCCTTCTCTGAGGTGGCTTATTACAATCTACCCTCTGAAGGTCATTGGTTCTTACCATAGGTGCTTTTTGCGTGGGATGGACCTTCTTTCTGAGATCATCAGTGTAAACGATCGTGCACCCAGAGCTCAAAGCCAGGCAAATATTCAGCAAAGTCACATTTTAGTTAAGTATATGTACTACCGAAGCAAGCACACTATTTCAGTTATGAACTAGAGCTCAAATCCAAGTTTTAAACCATCAAAATAAATAAATAAATAAATAAATAAAGGGCATTATTTAAAAACAGTTAAAAATCTTAAGAGGATTATTGAAAATTCTTATCTGTAAAGTGCATTTCTTTTCCAATACTTACAAATCTTAAATCTGAAAGGACATGTTTACTAGGGACAAATAATGCTGCTGTTCAATTCCAACACCACATGGGATTAGGCAGAAGTCTCATACTCCAGTAAAAAAAAGTAAATTAAATGATCACCTCTACTCTTTTTGTCCCCATAAATTTTTAAAAATTTGCACTGCATGGTAAACTCTGTGCATGCCCACCACAATTAAAACTGCACAGTTTAACAGTGCCTGTTACCTTTTTTCCTTGTATTATCTCTTTACTTGAAGGGCAGTTAAAGACAGTTACATATTTGTGAACTATTTTGGGTCAAGGTAGTCATGAATATTTTTCACATTTCCAAATTCTTGAATTCTTTGGAGAATTCTAAGCCAAATAAGCATTTATTCCAAGTACTGTTCAAAGAAATAGCTAATGCTGGGTAGACTTTAACCATCATTAAGTAAACTTAAACACTAGAACAAAGTTATATATTAGATTTCTAACCTCCAAGGGCAGAGAACCCACTGGGTATATGCAGCTGTTGGTGGCTTCTGCCAACCCTCCCCACAATATATTTGTGCCTGGACCTTGGTCGCACATCCCACATGCACTTGGTACAAGCCTTCCTCACTAGACATATGGGGAACTTGAATACGTGTAGACAAGAGGCGGTGCTCCTGTGAGGGTTAGTGTCTAGAGGCGTCCCCAAAACCTCTTGCAGTCATTGGGGTAGGCCTCTAGAGTTTGTGATTAATTGTGATCCAGTTTGGGGATCACGGGTGTGAATGCTACCCTTGCCCTGGGTCGGACAGCCTGAATACAAGATAAGGAAGGGAGAGGGGCTTGGGAGCTCTCAAAGCCACCGCCCCTCTCTTTGCTCTTTACTGTCTTCTGCCAACATGAGTTGCTGCCCTCTTCTGTGTGCCGCTCTGCCTTGGAGCCAGCTGAGTATGGACTGAAACCTCCACTAACTGTGTGCTAAATTTTCTTTCCTTAATTTTGGGTGTCAGGTATATTGTCCCAGCAATAGGAGAAAAGCAACGGAGACAGCAACTAATCTATTGAACAGTGGAAGACACCAAGGAAGGAGATACACAAGTGGCTGCCTCCTGGTTCACAGAGAAACACTCAGCCCTTTAGGACCAAGGTCAGAAGTGGAAATATGCAAAAGCGAGCAGGACCCAGCCAAGATAGCAAGGATGGAACATAAAGGGAATCACCCTTCACCCTGCCCTGGCCTTGCTGCGACAGCGTCCTTTGCATCCTAAGCTGACTGCTGCAGGGACTTTGGCAGGGCTCTCATGAGGACCAGGCTGTGAAGGCCCACAGCTTCCAAACAGCTCAAGATTTGCTGGAACCAAAGCCCCCTGGATCTCATCCGTACTCCATAATCACTGGGCTTTGGGGATCTTTAATGTCTGAGAAGAACTGGAGCTAGTACCCTAAAATGGACAATCTGAATGGGGCCCACAACTTGGTGGAGAACCAGATGGCCTTCGACAAACAACAAATTAAATTCCTCACATGAACCTAATGTACACTGAATTTTTTTTCTCTTTCCATAGTGTTTTTGAAAAATGAGAACTATCTCATGCTCAGTCTACCTAGGGTCATAAATTCATGGCTTATGTTTTGGTTCTTAGTTCTGAGTTGTGTTTGGTTAGTAGAGCTTTGTTTTCCTTAATGGCAATTTAGATGTTACATATATTTTTATATTGCTTACTGGCTCCCTAATACATTTGTGTTTTGACCTCCAGCATAGAACCGAGTGCCCAGAATTTCTTAGAGAGAGGTTACTTCTGAATGAGTTGGATAATAACATCTCCAAGTCAAACTTCTTCAAGTAGTCCAACATCCTGGCTATCTTCAGTGGACACTGCTGCCATTCCCGTTTCTAGCTGGCTTCCACATTACCTTCATGTGTTCTCTTCAATCGCTGAGTAGGTCTGGGAGGAAGGCCTTGCATTTCAAGATAAGACCCTTCCTCTGTGTGGGAAGAAACACAAGGAAGTTAAATATGCTGGGAATTCCCTGAAAGATTTTGTTGTCAAAATTAGGTTATTTTTGCTGGGAATGCTGGTGCATGCATATAATCCCCACACTTGGGAGGCTGAGGCAGAAAGATTGTCAGGTTTTCAAGGCCAGCCTGAACTACAGGGCAAGACTGTTTCAAAAGAGCAGGGGGAGGGCCACCAAACAGTTCAGCATACTAAGGCACCTGCAAGCAGGGGCATGAGCTGGGGACTCGATCCCTGGGGCTGCTGTGCCAGCCCTGTTCCCTAGGCATGCAGCGATGGCAATTGAGACTGGGCATGGTGGCATGTGCCTTGTAATCCCAGCTCTTGGGAAGCTGTAAACAGGCAGATCACTATGAGTCAGATCTAGTAGTGAAAACCTGAGCACCCTGTAGACTCTCCCCTAAAAAACAGACAAACAAACAAACAAAAAAGATCAGGGAGAGAGGGGACTTTGAGGGCCTGAGAAAGGAAAAGAGAAATCAGTTACAACTTTGCCAAGTCATCTTTATTCACTAATTTCAGTGAAGCCGGGCTTTGCGCAGACAAAGGTTCAGAGGGTCGGCTAGAGTGGTCATCAATGAAGACTTAAAATACAATTCTTTTGCCCAAACACAGTAGGAGAACGTGATTGCAAGCATACGATTTTATTTTAGGCTGTAGCTTCCAAGTGTGTGTGGCCCACTGAGCCCATTCAGCATCTCAGACGGTAAGAGGGTGGTGGGG
>PVJA010033574.1:8709-23310 GCA_004027025.1 Myocastor coypus | reverse complement strand
CTTTATTTTTAATATATTTGGTACAGAGTCTCACCCCACAGCATGGACTTATAGTGATCCTCCCATTTTCAGCCTCCCCCATGCTGGGATTGCAGACGTGAACCACCGTGCTGCATCTTGGTGGCTGGCTCCGCGCACATGAGGGTGGAGCTGGCACAGTGTGTGCTGCTGGGAAATCCAACTTCAGTCCTTGCACTTGCCTAAGCAGGAGCTTAGTCTGCTGAGATATCTCACCAGCCCCTTGAGCTATTATTTTAGTTATATAAATTAGAATATGACAATTGGATAATTGGATATGTTACATAATGATCAAATCAAGGAATTACATTTCTTTTTGCCTAAAACTTTTTTAAAAAAGCAATTAACACATGATAATATGTCATCAGGGTACGGAATGATATTTTGTTATGCAATGCAATGTGTAGTGATCAGATCAGAATAATTAATTCTTCTATCTCCTTAAAATTAGACATTGCTTACAGCAGGCAAAAAGCTAAAAGCACAAGTACTACTTTGTATTAAGGGATTTAAAGAAAGGAACTGAATTCCCATATTAGTCAACTTTCCTTCACGGTGACAAAACATTTGAGAAAAATAATTTAATTTGGGTTATGGTTTTGAAGGCTACAGTGCATGCTCAGCGGGCTCTATTACTTTAAGCCTGTGAGGAGGCAGGCAAATCGTGAGAGAGGAACATGACTGAGAAAGCAGCTCACGTTCTGGCCTCTGGAAAACAGAGAGAAACGGGTAGTGTGAAACACGACAGACCTGGGGACAAGACAGAGTCCCTGGAGTTACACCCCAAGAACTGACACTTTTCAACCAGCCTCCCAAGTTTTCTTGATCTCTCAATAAAGCCGTCAGATAATAACCTTGTCACCGATGAAGTAAATCTTTCATAATCTAATCATCTTCTGGACGCTTGAGAATTGGGGTACCTTTAGGATCTCACAACAGTCTTCTTGATGAAAGCGATTGTTTAAGAGTAATTGTCTCCTTCTTTGAGTCATGACTCTTCTTATTCTGTGTGAGTCTGGCTCAGAAAACCAACTCTTGAGGCTAATTTATTTCATTTTTTCTTTGCTACAGTATTATGTAAGAGCTCAGTATAATTATTTTGGGTTGATTTGTTAGACATTTGGTTAACTCATGAACTAAATATATGGTAGAAAGTATGCAAAATGTTGTTATGCCAGTAATGGTTGTTACATCTTAGTAACAACAAATAGGAACGGCACATAAAAATACTTGAAACTTGACCTCTTTATAATCAGGAAAGCAGCTTAACCATAATCAGCTTTCCAACCTCAGGTTTCAGAAAGTTAGAGAAATTATTTTCTGACAGTAGGATGGATGAGTTTCCAACTCAAATGGTGGTCATAACCCTGCTTTATTGGGACAATGAAATATTTTAATGGGATCACTGGCATCTCATTCTGCCTCTGAAGTCAGGGTCACTTCTATCATTACTCACCCAAGGGGGTGAATGGTTTGCTCATTTGGTTAGCACATAATTCCTAAGCCAAGAGCACGGGCATGCATCCATTTGAATCCATGATTCTCTAACTGCTTCTGGGTTATAGGCTTCATTTCTCAACTTTAAATAGCCCTTGTAGAAAATTATACCCATTTTAGAGTTTAAAGGATTAAATCATGCAGATGTATATGGTTAGAAGTATTGTGGAGTCTATGGTCAGCAGAATTGTAAGACCCTTCTGATGATCCCTGCCTCTTGCTGCTCCTCCAATGATTATGTTACACAATGAAAAGAAGATTTTCCAGTTGGGCCAAACTAATCATATAGTCCTTTAAAAGCGGAAGAGGAAGTCCAACAGATAGGAAATGCAAGAACTCAAGCCAGCGTCGTCGGCTTGAAGATGGGGATAAAAGAAATATCTGGGAAAGGAGTGAGCTATGCCTACATCCAATGAGCTTTGAGGACACATCAACCAAGGTGATGACATTTAAAACATTCTTAAATGAGGTGCTGGGGAGATATCTTGGTGATTTAAGTGCCTGCCTAACAAGCACAAGGACCCAGTTGCATCTCCAATACTGCATGTCATGCTGGCCCCAGAACTGGGCATGGTGGTGCATGCCTGTGATCTCAGCACTGGGGAGGCTCAGACAGGAGGAACACTGAGTCTGAGCTGCATCGTGAGACCCTATACCAATGTATATATATATATATATATATATATATATATATATATATATATATATATATATGTAACAGAGAATCAAGCAAACTAAAACAAAACAAAAAACCCTTAAATGAGAGAATAAGTTCTATAAAGTCTCTAGCTGAACTCCTAAATGATAGAAAAACAGTATCATCGAAGTACTGAAACCCATGGCATATACACGTTATCTTGATATTTACTGAAAAACTCATGATCTATGAGTAGAACACAAATGACATAAAGATCACAATAGGGCAACAAATGAGGTAGAATATTTTCTGACTGTTGTAGAAGATCATTTAACCATAGGTAGGCAGGATACAGTAAAGTGATGCTTAAAAACCTAGGGGAAGTAAACTTTTCTGGTGCCAAGCATAAAAATAATTGGGGGTATATAAGTCTATTATGATAAATAAGTTAGAAGATTAGCAGAGAGAGAAGGCAGTTTGGGATTTTATTTCTTCTTCCACTCCAAATCTTAGAGTGATCATTTCAGAGAGCAGTGTTCTTATTGATACTATGTCTTCAAAGCTCTGTCTCTAGGAGTAGATGGAGCTTCCACTGCAGGGCTGAAGGCAGCTTTTTATTACTCATCAAAATCTTGAAAGTGAGTTAAGTTCATAGAAGATCTGCCTAATGGGGGATCTAAATCGCAAGCGTGTGAGATGAGCTTTGATGGGAGCTGAGAGAAAATAATTATACTGCTCAGAATTCACAACTTGGAAAGGAATTCTAGGTTTTCTATGAAAGGATAATTTCTATTATTTCTTGAATTCTTCATTTACAAAACTATGAGCCATAGCCATTCCTGTCCATTTTATTAATTCAATATGACAAATGAAATATTGTTCATGATAAATGTCCAATTTAAGCTAAGTGCTGAGGACTTCATAATTAATGTCACTTAACCCTTTTCTTTCCTGGCATTCACCCTCTCTGGAGGCTTATTATGGAATACTTCCTGAGGAACCAAACATAGGCAAGATAATAAACCAAAACAACCACTGCTCCTCTGGAGGTTTGCAAAAGTGAAAACCATCTTGTGACTAGATGGTGTCATCTGGTCACAAACCTGGGACCTTAAACCTTTTGTGAGAAGACAGTGCAGTCTGAACACCTACTGTCTGCTTACATAAGTGGTTCCTAGTCCGCCAACTTTCCAAATGAATTCACCTTCCTCAACTCAGTCATTCATGTCTGGACTTCATTGGCTTGTTGCGCACTCAGCAGGTAGACTTTGGTCTGGGATTACTATTTTCTCACCATTTCATTTCTTTAAATTGTGTTTACTGCATTTGTTCTAATTTGATGTCTCAAATCAGTTGAAAATGGATGTAAACCTTGTACTTTCTTTGAGGAGTTATACGATAACACCTTCTTATTTCAACAAAACTTGTCAGTGCTTTGACAAGTAAATTGGCTCAGTTCAATGGCTTGGGTGCTAGAGAAAACATATTTCTTCAGAATAGTCATATTTTGTTAAATTGACTGTAAGAACTGACTTCTAAGGTTTAAGTATTTCCTCTAAGGTCTGATAGAGCCTGCTGACTTGCTAGGTGAAAAGGCAAAAATGAAAATCAGAGATATTTTCTCCCTGTAATATTCTTTTACTTTGAGAAGGAAAGGGATCCGACAACTTACTTAGATTCCCCTTTGTAGGAGGAACATCATAGGAAAGTAGAGACACTGAATCAGTTCTTGTTAAAGTGCTTGTGTGCCCTAGAAAAGCATGGGAGACCACAGGGTTCTGTGCATTCTTAGGAGTCTCTGCTTTCACAGGGGGTTCACCTGTTGGAACAGGTCGGGTCAAAGAGGACTGTGGGCAATACCGCAGTGCATTTGGAGGATACCAGCTCAATTCTCTCATGGTGGATTCCTAGGGTTTATCAGAAAGACTGAACCAATACCAAGCCAAAGACCAGTAGACTCACGTATGCACAAAGGGAAACAAAGTGTAAAGGAGCTGCACATGCCCTTCATTGTGCTATCATTCTACAAATGACTATAAAATCAATTCTTCCAACTGTCGTCTGATGCACTGTCTGTAAGTACTCGTGGGGTTGTGCAAACTCGAATGTTTGCCTTGATCTTATGTCATCATTGACTCTTTTGCAGAAATCAGGATGTTTTTCTCAACTCAGTCTTGTCTAGCTGACTGGGTTTCAGTGTGATCAGGAAGTACCATTGTCCTCTCTCAAACTGTTCCAGTGGCCCTGGCAGCCATCCTGGTTTCTGCTGCATGCGGTCATATATTTAGTAGGGTGATGCCTTACGTAAGAGTTCTGAGACAAAGACATATTTCTACATTTGTACTCCAGAAAAGCTACCAGAAAGGGTTTCAAGGTCTAAAACAACTAGCGATGGCTTTAGCACAAGGGTGTAAAACCCCTTGGCTTGTTTTGCCACACTGAATGAAGATAAATGGTCCTGGGCTGCATAGTAAGTACATAGTTAATCTATAAAAGTAACAAAAATTTATTTTAAAAACATTTTATCATAATATTTAAAAAGAGGATGAGAAAGATAGAGATCTAGAGCAAGTTACTTTATTCCCCCGAATGATCCTCTTTTATGATTTATATAATTAAGCTGCACTGAAGATTTCTTGGCCTAATGTATGACAGACAATATTTGCTCAATAAATACCAATTTCTTTCCATTTCCTTCTTGACTATCTAGTTTCAGTATATTTTAAGAGCTCAAAAGGACAGAGCCAGTGCTCTTTGCAAAAAGAACTTTTCATAGGTGTTTTATTCTTGGCTCTAAGTCCCCTTTCCTGCCCTATCCTTCAGAGTTAGCAGTCATTGGAATGCCAGCTAGTAGTACCAGGTGCTCCTAGCCTGATGGGTAGTCTGAGAAGTGTGTCAGAATGGAAGTTTCAAGTTATTCATCTTGGGAGTCTGCATACTGTCTAAAACCAAGTGACTATTTAAATCATTTTTGGAATTTTTGTTTGAAAAAATTATATGAACATTTTGGAAGCTCCTTAGTGGGCTATGGTGACAGGTCAACAATTCTCTGATCTGCCCACAAAATGTTACACAGGTGGCATACACTTTGAAAGCTGAACTCTCAAATATTCTCCTACTTGTTATGAAAGTAACTGCTTATATCCTTCCCAAATCACATGCTTACATATTAACCCACATCTCTGGAGATGGCACCAGAGATAGGTGCTTTGGCCAGTGATTTAGTTCTTGAAAGAAGAGTTGTATGATTGGGATTAATGTCCTTATAAAAGAGACCCCAGAAAGCCATCTCACCTTTGCATCACATGAAGAACCAGCGAAAAGCCAGGGAGCAAGCTTCCATTAAATACTGCATCTGCCTACACTTTGAACTTGGAGTCCTAGCCTTCAGATCTGCAAAAAAAAGTGTGTTGTCTAAACCAGGCAGTTCATGGTATGTTTGTTGTAACAGCCTGATTAAACTAAGGCATCACCCAACAAACCTACAGCAAGAATAAAAGGCATAGATTTTTCAATTTTTTTGTGTGTTTTAGGGAAGGGTCTACAGGGTGTTCAGGGTCTCACTGCTAGATCAGACTCATAGTGAAGCGATCTGCCTGTTTACAGCCTCCCAGGAGCAGGAATTACAGGCACGCACCACCATACCATCTTAATTGCCATCTCAGTATGCCCTGGGAGGCAGGGCCAACACGGTAGGCCTGGGAATCAAACCCCTGGCCCCTGAGTCTGCTTGCAAGTGCTTTAATCCGCTGAACTGGTTGGCTGGCCTTAGATTTTTTTTTTTTTTTTTTTTTTTTGTCTTTTTGAGACAGGGTCTTGCTATGCAGTTGAGGCTGGTCCTGCGCTCACTTTTGTAGCCCAGGCTGGTCTCGAACTTGCACCAATCCTCCTGCTTCAGCCTCCCAAGTGCTGGGATTACAGGCGTGAGCCACCACGCCCGGCTTTTTTATCTTTTTTTTTTTTTGGCCTTAGATATTTAAATTCAAGTACAAGTTAAGTAGATATATAGATTACTTTTCAGAGAGAAAAATGTGTGTGTGTACACATACATGCACATGTGTATGAAAACTTCAATTTTCTCAATGTTCCCCTTCAGATAGGCTTATCAATATTTTACATTTATTTATTCATTTATTTCATTTAGTTTTTCATTTTATTTCATGCAGCCTTATGAGGAGGGAGGTAGGAAGCTTCCTTTGTAATCGCCTGACACTATGTGACCTGAAATCATATACCCACTTGGCTGACCTTGTCTGGAAGCATGCCTACAGGAGACCAGGCAATGGGTTGGTGTTCTTCTTATTAATCTCATTTGGTCAACAGAGCAAACATTTTTCATGAGAGAGATGCTTTGCCAAGTCTGATCTCAGACCTGGCTGTGTCTAGATTGTGTCATAGGCTTTGTCCGGATTGTGGTTTGGGGTACT
Organism: Myocastor coypus; assembly: GCA_004027025.1. NCBI lineage: Eukaryota > Metazoa > Chordata > Mammalia > Rodentia > Myocastoridae > Myocastor > Myocastor coypus. The sequence goes on along the minus strand of PVJA010033574.1, from coordinate 16,731 downwards.
TGGAATGACCATCTTGGTTTTGGCTAGAAAAATGAGTTGCTATCATAAATACATTCAGTTGCCTCATGATTTAAAGGTGGAGGCAGACTTTCACAATATATTTTTACCTGGCTCTTTTTTCTGTCTATCCAGTTATACTCAGGTATAGGAAACTTTAACTCCTTAGTTCTGTGTGTGTGTGTGTGTGTGTGTGTGTGTGTGCAGGGTCTCACTATGCAGCTCAGATTTATAGTGATCCTCCTGTTTGCAGCCTCCCTGGCACTGGGATTACAGGGACATGCCACCATGCCCAGACTCTGTCACTCTGTTGCCAGAGAACAAAGCCCAGCCCCTGTGCTTGCCTAAGCAGGTACTTGGTCCACTGAGTCATCTCGCTGGCCCAACTCTTTAGTTCTTTCAGGCAGCTTATGTACTTGTAGGTTTTCAGTGGAACCTTTATGGGGGTATGTAACTTGGATCTTCGTGATCAAATACTCTTCATCTAGGGATGTATCCAAACTCAAAGTCTTTTAGTTTTTGCCATGTTCAACATGGATAATTATGTTTTAGATTTTAGGAATTCAAAGTTTTTTTTTTTTTTTTTAAAAAAAAAGCGTTTGCACAAGACTAAACTGTTATGTATATATAGCAGCATAAACTTCTATATGTTTTAAAAATATATTATCAATGATATGGTAACTTACGATATAATAATAAACTATAACAGCAGCAAAATTAGTGATAAATGCTACTTCTCGATGGGTTGTTTCAGGTAGTATGCTATTTCTTTACCCCCCTTCCCAATGGAATGATTGTCTTCCATAAACTGATCCCTGGTGCCTAAAAGATTGGCGACTACTGCCCTATAGCACAGTAAATTGCTCTTAGAATGTACTAAAACCTAGAATATGACTGCAATGTTCTTTCTCTTCTCATCAGGAATGGAAAATGTGTGTCAAAGCTAGAGAATGGAGATTTCTCAGAAGGTAGAGGGAAATGGCTCTCAGACACTGGCACCAGAGCCTGCCTCCTTTTCTCTAGCTTCAGACCCAGGAGGAAAAACTGTTATGAGAGGGAAACTACAGCACGATTTCATCTTTCCTTCTTGAGGCAATCTCTCCACTTGTGAATGTTTCCCTCTTCAGCTTATAGTTTAGAGAGCCTGGGTTTTTTTAGTTCTTGCATCTGATTCCACCTGGTGCCCTAAAGATTGGAATCTTTAACCCTAACTCCAGAGTTCAAGGAGTGCCCAGACTCACCGTCTCTCCAATATAGAAAAAAGAAAAAGAGCCAGAGAAGAGTCATCCAAAAGCAAAACTAAGTTAGTGTAGATATAGCAAGACATGTAAAGCCATTTGTGGGAGAGGTGGGGACAATTAGAGCTGAGACAGCCAGGTGTAGGGCAGTGGTACTGTTTTATGGGGTAGTGATCCCATTATCAACCCCTCCCTGATGGTTGACACTTGACAGACTGAATACTGGGTTTGTGTTAGGGGTTTGGTCTTGTGGCCTAAGAGGGGAATTTGAGTAGACATAGTAACCAGAGGGACAATGCTTCCTACACAGAGGTAGGTGTTAAAACCCCAATCTCTCAGTTTCAAACCACAAAGCTGCTTGAAATCTGCTCACTGCTTTTTTTATCCTCTACAACAGGGGTTGGGTCTTTTAACTCTACCCAGGGATTCCGTCTTGTCCCTACAGTGGGCTCCTTTCCTTGGCTCAGGTATGACAGGGCAGAAAACCAGGTGAGACCTAACTGTGGGACTTGAACATGCGGGTGGCCAGTGAAAAGGAGACCAAGCCAGGGCACGGTTGCTGTGGCTCTTCTAGCCCTTCCTAGTCCTGTTCAGTGCCTTGTTGGCCATAAGGACTCTTGGAAAGCGGTACCATTATTTTCAGTAAAATGACTTTTTCTTTCAAAACTCTCAGAGTAAAAAACAAGATAAAGTTCAAGTTTGAACTTGACTGTTTCAGACAAAGATGCAGTCAGCACAACAGCTTTTAATCAGACTATCATGCGAGACAAATTGGAATTACATGCTATGTAAGCCTGGGTGCTGCTTCGCCTGTGTATACCGGTCCAAAGGATAAAAGATAGGATCTTTTAAGACATTGGGATTTGTTGCTAATATGTATTATTTTGACATAACTTCAAATACTTTTTATTTTACTACCATTTACCTTTTAAGGATGTTTGGGGACCATGACCATGAACCTACAAAAGTGGAAGAATTGGAAGTGAATCTATACAGAAGAAATAGCTTACCTTCTACAAAATGTACTTCTCCATAATCACATTTCTCTTTCTTTGGCTCTGTGTATGAGAATAACACACCTTTATGTGTTACATTTTATTTATATACCATTTTATGCTTCTAAGTGGAATGTTTATTTGCTATATGAATCTGCAAGATTTTTTAAAAAGTTCTACTTTGTGTGCACCTATGTTTATAGCAGCGCAGTTTGTGATAGCAAATCTTGGAAAATGCCCGTCACCTGAAGAATGGATAAAACAGATGTGGTGTTTTTATACACTGGAGTATTACTTAGCTATAAAGAGTAATGAACTCAAAGCCTTCATATATAAGTGTATGCAACTTGGAGATATACTCATAAGTGAAATAAACCAGACCTACATGTGTAAATATTATATAGTGTCCCTAGTATAAGAACACAAAAGAAGAAATAAAAGGGGAAAGGCATAATACAGTTAAATGGAAAGTGAGAATTTAAGGGTTAAACAATGAGGAGAGAACAAGTAGAAAAGTTAGGAAGCATGGCAGGGGCAAAACCATGCATTTATACACACAAGATGGTTAAGACAAAAGTCCTAGAATCTCCCACAGGTTTTTGAAACTAGCAGTTAATTGGTAGAATTCTGACCCCGACTAACTATATATGCTATCTGTGAACTAAGCAAGTACATAGCATGGTTTAATACTAATACCATGTCAGAAATACCTATCATTCTGGTTTCCTAAAGATGTACTGCTTCTAATGTTACATCAATTATTTCTATAATCTTTCTCAAGTAAATGTATGTTTAGAAAAAGGTAATAAAAGAGAATTAAAAAAAAAGTGCCACAAGAGTGTACTGCTACAGTTTTATAAGTGATTAAATTCCCTAATTTCCATGTAGAAATAAGTATTTCTTTTACATTCTATAGGGATTTAAAGTTTAGAATATCAATGATAAAGTTTAGAATATAAACATAACATGAACATAACAATTTCATGTTATGTTTAAGGCATTTAATTTTCAGAAAGATAGTGATATTAACCTCAAATGCCTGTGTTACAGGGAATAATGTAATTACGCAGTTAACTACTTCAGTTTGCAGATCAAAATACTAGAGACAAAAGAAGGGCTACAAAGATAGCCAATATTTTGACCCTAGCACTTCAAGGTCAGTGAATACTCAGGACATAAACAACATGTATTATAACATCCTCTAACTCAGTGGTGTCCCAAACTTCCTGTTCAAGGAGATTATGTGGCCATAGAAGAAAATGATCGATGATGCATAATGTGCCTAAGAGGAGCCAGCTAGAGAGAAAACATTCTCTCAGGCTTCCATAGAGAACAAATTGGTCACATAATGGCTGTGATTCATCCAGATGGCTGACCCTGACAAAAGGTCTACAAATTGCTGTACATGGTTTGAGGGTAAATCCTGAGGGGACCTGACTGACCTTATCAGATACAAAAGTTACAATTGTTGTTGTATAGGTCTTGCTTTATCTTGGTCTTAACCATGTAGCAGAAAATTCTAACCGTGAGGTATAAAAAGGAAAGCCATATTCATAGGTATTAATATGAGCTGCAAAAGACTCAATTGAACAGCTTCCAATATTTCCAGTTGTACTGATAATGCACTAATATTATGGACTATTGGACCATATATACAACTACTTTGTCTTTGTTTAATGAGAAGAAAGAGTTGTACTAATAGTGTTTAAACAATATATATCTGCTTCTTGTACTCTGGACAACTACTACAAAGACAACAATATGCAATGTATTAATTATTGTATCTGTTCTACTAATTTTGTGAAACTGTCTCATTGCTATTTTTCTCATTAATATTAATTGAAAACAGTTCTACTTTGCTTTTTGTGATAATTACTTAAAAATATCATGTTAGGAAGGGTCACATTATCTTTTCCTATTAAATTTGCTACAACATTGTTTTTAGTGGACTTTTGATCATTGAATAAGTTTTCAAGAATGAATTACAAAATTTGAGTTATAGGTGCCTTTATCCTAGGTTTGTGACTAGTTTTCATTTATATAATCAATGTATTATTCTCAGTTATGGTTTTTGTATAGTGAGTATTACAAATTCACCTAGTAAAGGAATGATATTCAGTTTACATAAATGAAGTGGTGAAAATACAGACCCAGAATATGAATAAACCAAGATCCTTGTCTAAACTTTTTTTTTTTTTTGTCTTTTTTTTTTTTTTTTTTTTTTTTTTTTTTTTTTTTTTTTTTTTTTTTTTTTTTTTTTTGAGACAGGGTCTCACTATGCAGTTGAGGCTGGCCTTGAGCTCACTTTTGTAGCCCAGGTTGGTCTCGAACTCGCACCAATCCTCCTGCCTCAGCCTCCCAAGTGCTGGGATTACAGGCGTGAGCCACCACGCCCGGCTTGTCTAAACTTTAAGAATCTATGGGATACATATTTTGAAGGTCATTCATGAATAAAACAAATGGAATATATAAAAACTGTAGTTTAATATATGGAATCATAAGATAGCCGTAAAAGCAAAAGAAAAACAAAATGAGGGCAGCACAATCTTGGATTCCAAGTGATTTTACCAGGCTAAAATGATTAAAGAGAGCTTGATAGTACAGAACAGTGATATATGTACACCTATGTGTGTATCAGCACAATTTGTTACAGCTAAATCCTAGAAATAGTGCAAATGCTCATCAGACAAGGAGTGGATAAAAAAGGTGCAATGATTTTGTTCAATGGAATAATACTCAAGAAGAAAGAAGGATAAACTTGAGATGATACTCATCAATGAAATAAATCAGTATCATAGTGTAAACATTGTATTGTATCCCTGATGAAAAAAGCTGAAAGAGTAAGTAAGATCTAAAATATACAATAGATGGGGCCCGGGAGATAGCTCCGTAGCACAAGTGCCTGCCTGGCAAGTGCAAGGTCATGAGTTTGAACCCTGGTCCCACCAAAAAAAAAAAAGAAAAAAAAAAAAAGATATTGGGAAGTGGGAAGAAACTATTCAAAAGAAAAGAGAAACTGGGATGGGATAAATGAGAAAAGAAGTAAGGGAAAAGTAAAAGTAATATATACATTACATATATCCATATAGTTTAATATAGCTATATTACTGATTTCTCTTGGCTCATTGAAAAGAAAGGTTTGTGCTTCTATTGTTTGGTCAATTTTTCATGCCTACGTTTTATAATCTGAACAACTACTTTGAAGATAACATTAAGCAATGTAGTAACCATTGTTATTTTCCTACCATCTGGTTTTGAAATTTTGTATCTTTGTTTTATTTTATTCTCTATAAAATAAAATAAACTAAAAAATGAAAACAAAAATAGCATGATAGGGCACACAAATGGACATGCTGATCCATGGAACAAAACAGGATGAAGCAACAGCCCCAGGCTTCTTCAGCCATCTTATCCTCAACAAAAGGTTCAGAAGCATGTGTTGGGGCAAAACCAGCCCTTTATCAAACAGTTCTGGGAAGAATGGTCATCTCTGCACAGTAAAATGACTTTAGATCTCTGTCTCTTATCCTGTCCTAAAATCAAATGTAATGGATCAAAACCTTATACATGAAAAAGAGAAACGCTGAATCTGTTGGAAGAAAAAAATGGCAAAAACCCTGAAGGTGTAGGCATATGGAAGCACTGTCTGAAAAGAACCCCAGTTGTGCAAGAAATAACACCTGCAACATACAAATGAGTCTATGCTGAGATAAAAAGCTTCTCCACAACAAAGAAAACACAGGGAAGAGTTGACCTAAAGAATGGGAGCAAGTTGGCAGTCGTTCCTCAGAAGACTAACATCAAGGATGCATGAAGGACTCAACATAATTAAGATGCCTCAAAACAAAAGCCCCAATCAGAAAATACACAAGTGGAATGAATGGACACTTTTCAGAAGTACAAGTGGTCAACAGGCACATGAAAAAGTTCATCATTGCACAGCAGCCAGGGTTTGATCCCTGGAGTGCCGTGCTTGTCCCTCCCCTGGGGTGCACTGAGATGCGATTGAGACCGGATGTGGTGCTGCATGACTGGAATTCCCAGTGCTTGGAAGGTTGAAAATAGGAGAATGACTATTAGTCTGATCTACATAGTGAGACTCTGTATACCCTGTAGGCCCTGTCCTAAAAAAAAATTTAAAAAATTCATCAAGATAACACTGAAATTCCATTTTACTCTAGAAAGAATGCCTATCATCATGGATTCAAACCCAAAGAATGTTGGCAAGGTTTTGGGAAAAAAAGAAATCCTTCTGGATTGTTGATGTTCTAGTGGCTGAAAATTAGTATAATCACTATGGAACCAGTATAGTGATTCACCAAAGAAATTAAAAGGAAATTCCAATTGGTCGGGATAATTCCTTCTGGATGTCTTCCCACAAGAGTTAAAGTTATCATATTACAATGATAGATGCGTGGGCTCAGGGGCACAAGCACCTGACTGGCAAGCACCAAATCCTGAGTTCAATTGCTGGTACCAGAACAAAAGAAAGAAAGATACATGCATAACCATGTTTATAGCAGCACAACTTATTTATTCTTTTTATTTTTTAAAGTATTTGGCTGTTACCAGGACTCACTATGCTGCTTGGACTCCTAGTGATCCTCCTGTTTGCAGCCTTCTCAGCACTGGGATTACTGGCATATACCACTGTGCCAGGACTCTGTGGCTGGCTCAGCCCACCCTGAGGGCAGGGCTGGTGCAGCATGTGGTACCTGGGATGGAACTGTTTATCTTAGTTAGTTTTTGCTCATTGCTGGGACAAATACCTGACACTCAAAATGAAGGAAGAAAAGGTTTATTTAGCTCACAGTTTGTGGAGGTTTCAGTCCATATTCGGCTGGCCCAAGGCTGAGTGGAGCAGGGCAGAGAGCAGCCAGTTCATGGTGGCGGAACAGCAGCAAAATGGTGGCAGAGGTAGCCAACCAAACAGGGCAGCAGAGCGGCAGCAACAGCTCTAGTCTCTGTCTCTCTTGATATTACATTCAGGCTCTCCACCTCAGCCTCTGCCTTAGGCTACACCCATAATCCCAGGAGTACTGAGACCCATAATCCCATCAGTACTAAAACCCATAATCCCAGGGATCATGGATCAAGTCTCAAACTCTAGAAGTCCCTTTAGTTAGCTGAGCTATCTCACTAACTCAAGTAGCACAATGTATAATGGCTATTTTGGAAGTAGTCTGTGTGAACATCAACAGATAAATAGATAAAGAAAATGTGGTATATTTAGTGCACAGGAGCAGTGGTGGGGCTAGCGCCTGGTCCCACTGTCTGAGAACTCAGGGTGGACACAGGCGGTTGTGGGGTCCTGGTGAGTCTGGCCGTGCTCACCAGTGGGGCAAAGGCTTTGCTAAGCATTAGCAGGTCTCCCCCACCAGAAGCGAGAGCCTTGGTGAGTCCTGTGCTACTCCCTGGCGCTCGAGCGCATACACACACACACACACACACACACACATGCACTGTAGTGAGAACCTTGCTGACCTGTGTCCCACTGCTCTCCCACCATTGTGGACTCTGGGTGACCATCACTGGGAGCTTAAAAAATGCCAAAAGGCAGAAGCAAAAGGCACTCTCAATCCTCCAACCCACCCAGAACAAGTCTAAGAGACAAGGACATAGAAGAATGTGAAAGTCAAACACCTGAAATTTCTGAAAGGATAACAGCTGAAGTAAAGAAGTAAAACTATCTGGATGTAGAAGAAATAAAAACAGAAATAATCTCACAGGTCAAAAAAAAAAAAAAAAAAAAAAAAAAAAAAAAAAAAAAAAAAAAAAAAAAAAAAAAAAAA
>PVJA010033573.1:0-23229 GCA_004027025.1 Myocastor coypus | reverse complement strand
AAAAAAAAAAAAAAAAAAAAAAAAAAAAAAAGAACTGCCTTGGGTGGCAGGATGGGGGACACAAGTAGGGACACCGTCCTTAATCTCAAGAGCACCTCCTCCAAAAAAGGTGCAAATGTCGGTCTGCTTCTGCTTCCTGTGCCCTTAGCTCAGGTTTTTGATGTCCTGTTAAAGATATTATTTGTCACTACCACATGTGGTGGTCAGGCCCCTGTACCCTTCTTGCCCCGCTTCTGGGTCTGTCACAAGGCCTGCCACATCAAGTCAGTAGTGTTCCTGTGTCACCTAGTGAATGACTGGATGGTCATGGTAAGGGTATAGATGCTCCTGACCCTCAGCATTGCTTGGGGCCACCTTGACCTTTGTCATCTAATGGTTGCAGCAAGGCGACCTGGTGTAATCCAAGGAAGGGGTGCCACGACCACCCTTGCTGTCTGGCAAGAATCTGCTTAGCTCCCTTGCTTGTCCAAGGTCATTTGCTAATAAAGAGGAGCTGGAATCCCACCCAGCCAGCTGCACTGAGAGGTCCCATGTCTGCCTCTGCCTGTGGCCTTGTTCAGAAGAATCCAGAGATTTGGAACATTTCATCCTTGTCTTCTTTTTTTCTGGTTTTGTTTAGTTGAATTGTGCTGTTTATTCCCTCCAGAGCTCACAATTGTTGTCATTATTATTATGTGATATAATTATATACAGGGAACATAATCAGAGAACAGATTATGCCTTTGAAAGCTGAAAGGGAATATTTCGGGAAAAATCCCAAATTGAGAAATGGGTGAGATTTTAGCTCTTAACAGCTGTTATTTTAGGAAGCGGAATTGGCTTCCTTTTCTCAACGGGTTTTTGCTTCCTGATGATTTGTACTTTTGTACTGTGAATTCATAGGCATAGTGTGGTGGTGACATCCTGATGTCTGCAAAGGGTCAGACCAGCAAGTATCATAAACTTCCTTTTCCACATCCCCTAAAACCATATTGAATGTCCAGTCCCCTGCCCTCCTCTCCACTGCCCTCCCCTGCCCTGCCCTCCCCTTCCCTTCCTCTATTTTAGAGATAATGTCTCAATAGGTAGCCTAGGCTAGCCTCGAACATACAGCAACCTTTCTGTCTCAGCCTCCTAAGTGCTGGGATTATGGATGTGCGGTTACTCCTAAATGTCATTTCTACTTGTCTGGAGCTTGAACACTTGTATCCCTTCCCAAGCCTCTCCCTCACAAGCTCCCTTATTCGCCACCGGCTACCAAGTGCTACTGTCAAAGCCCCCTGGCGGTCGGGGCTCCAGGCAGCTCCCCTCTGGTTTCCTCTGTCCCAGTCACCTCCCATGTTTAGCTCCTCCATCATGCTTACCCCTGAAGCACCAAGTGTCAGGCCCTCAGAGTGTCCCCACCGAAGATCAGGTGACCTGCCAGTATATTTCTGTATCCTCTGGGTAGCCAGTGTGGTGGCCCAACTGTTGCCACTCCTTCCTCCTGTTCCGTTGTTCCCTCCCTTCCAAGCTGTCACCCACACTTTCCTGTTGGCCACGAATGCATTGTCTCAGTGCCAGCCTTACCACACCTGTACCAGACAGCCACTGAGGCGCAGGGCTGAAGGCAGGAGGCTCTGGAGCCTGGCTACTGGCCGTGATCTCTGCAAACCAGTTCTGCTCAAGGCTGCTGGAGGCAGGCAGGCAGGGCCCCAAGCTTGGTTTAACATCCTGCTTCTGGCCCCTAGAAATTCTTAATCTACTTTTTCTTTTTCTTCCCTTGGTGCTGTTGGGGACTGAACCTGGTGCTCCCAGCATGGGAGGCAAACAAACTGCCAGTGTGCTCACTGAAGTGCTACCATCACTGATTTCACTGATTTCCAGCAAGAGCATGGGGGTCACAAACTCTGCAGCTGGATCTGACCCTGGCAAGCTGTGTTACTATCAAAGAAAGGCAAGGAGGCCCGGCACGGTGGTGCACACCTGTAACCTCAGCACTTGGTATGTTGGAGTCGGAGGCCAGCCTTGGCTAAACAGTGAGTTCCAGACCAATCTCAACAGCATAGCATGATCCTGTCTTTAAAAAATTAATTAATCAGTCAATCAATCAAATAAAACAAAAAGGGCTTAGGCTGAGTACAGTGCTATTCTGGATTCAATGTCACACACACACACATCCTCACACACACACTCATAAAGATACGCAGGAGGGGCTCAGCCATGGCCAGGAAGCTGCAGCTCTCACAGCGATTCTCCCAATCAAGAGACAGGCTCTGCCCCTCCCGCAGATGTCACGTGACAGACGGGTGCCTGGCTCCACTTTCCCTTCCCTTGTGAAGGGGAACTTTGCTGGGGCCCTGCCTCTTCCAGACACGTGGTCCTGCTAGCTCTCATTGTGTCACGTGGCAGCAGTCACAGGCTACAGATCTCTACTGTTCCTTTTTCACAAGTCTCAGGACGGAGCTGAGCACAGGGCTGATATTTCTCACACTTGATAAATGAGCTCAATAAATAAGCAACGGGCCTCAAGGCCCAAATCCAATTACAAAATTTTTGATGGAGACAAAGATGTCCAGGGCAGAGGCTGAGGCTCCTGCAGCCGGGATGTCAGGCAGTCTTTCCACTGTGCCAGAATCCTCTCCCCTCTATAGAAGATGCTAACATAACACCCATCCCCCAGGGTCCCCTCAGACCTGCTTTAAACAGGAAGCTTGCACATCCTGGTGTGCCAGGCCCAAGGGCCAGGTAGGTTACAACACCCCAGACCTGTTTTCCCTTGTCCCACAGGGAGGTCAGTTCTGAGCCAGCCCCACATCCCAAGCCCACTTCCTGGTGGACTGCTGCTGACCACAGCGACTGTTCATTCCTCAACGGATGTGCTCATCCATTTGGAATCTCATGATTTTGCAACGATCTTAGGGAAAGGACCCTGCAGCAAGAAGATGATGCAAAACTGACAAGAACAATCTTCTTGCTTTGTGCTCTGGGGGATTATGGAGCAGGGGATGGGTGTGCCAGGAATTGCAGCCACAGGACAAGTGCTAAAGGCCGGCTTTGTTGGAGTTCGTGGACCAGAAACAAGGAAGTGAAGCCTAGACAGGCCAGGCTCCCCCAGGAGTGGGGGGGCACTGAAGATCACCCCTCACTTAGCAGCTTAAGTGAAACACACTTATCACCTTATACTTCTGATGGCTAAAGGTCCCATGGGCTGAGAAAGCCAAGTGATAGAAGTCAGAGTTCCCTTTCTGGAGGCAGTGGGGCAGAATCCGAGTTCTTTCATTGAGGTATTGAGTTTTTGCCATACTGGGGATTCAACACAGGACTTTCACACTAGGCTACACTTGCAGCCTATTTTTAAAAGTTTGCAAATTTGAGCTGGGGTTCCACTCAATTGCCCAGATAGGGCTTGACTTTGTAATCTGTCTGCCTCAGGCTTCTACAGCTCTTACCCTCCAACATTGCTTTGAGTCTGGTGTGTGCCTGTCCATTTTCTCAGCATAGCTCATATCCTTGGCTGTGGCCCCCTCCTCACTTCTAAAGCCACCACTGTGTCACTGCCTGACCTTTCTTCCATAGTCACCTTTTCTCTGACTCTGTTCTTGGGCCTGCCTCTTCCACTGTTTACAGTGTTCACCAGATAATTCAGAACAACTTCCCTATTTTGGAGTTGGCTGTCTGGAGACCTTGATTCTACCTGCAAACTAATTCCCTAACCAAAGCTGTCCACAGGTTCTAGGAGTTAGGATAGTGGCACCTTTGGGGGGCTGTTACTTAGCCTACCACACCCATTTTAGGAATTATTGCTACTTGCCCTGGAGCAGGTCATTCCAACATCTGAGCTACAGGATTCTCACTGGTAAAATGTACAAAAAATACTGGCCCTGCCTGGCTTGGAGTAGTTGCAAGAATTTAATAGAAGTGGTGTTTCACAGGGTTGACAGGCTTGTGACCATCTTGTCCTTAGTTTCTCTGGAAGCTTCTCTAGCTTGAACAGCACACAGACCTGGTGTGTCCTACTCTTTCAACTGCAGAGGGCTGAAGGGATCTCATGTCAACAAGTTTCTGGGTCACACCAAAATCAACCACACCACGTGACTTCTCTTAGACAACCCGCAAGTGTTTGCAGGCCATCAAGCACAAGTGTCTGATTCAGAAATGGATAAAGGAAATATCAGGCTGGCACTATTGACCTTTGGGAGCGGCAAACAGTGGTAACTGGAGCGAGAAAGAAAACACACTTTGCTTCATGTGTTCAATGGGTTCTGATTCTCCAAACCCTGTGCCAGCATTTTCTTTTCTCATTAGGTTTGGAGTTTTATCTGAGTGCACTCACAGCACAAGGAAACTGGAGAGTGGTAACAGGAAGGTAGTGACCCGGTGAGTACCGACTGCACAGTGCAGTGGCTTGGAAAGCACATGGCAATCACTGGGGACCTTGAGGGACTTAGCTGCTCTGTGGCCAGTGGGGTGCGGTGGGAACTAGTGTCACTTGCCTGTGTGTATTCAAGCTCCGCGGTGACTGCTATGCGGAGAGTAGCCGCTGCAGGGTTGCTTTGCCGAATTCTCACTTGACACTTGGCTTTCTGTTGAGGTGAAGAGTGTGCTTGGGAGAAGCACCGCACTGGGTTCAGTTACCAGGAAAGGCCTACGGGTGGGTGGGCGGGGCGTGAGGGGTGCTTCTGAGAATAAAGGATCAGGAGGCTAGAAAACCAGTTCCCCGAGCTTCACGAGGGTGACGTCACCGGGAGCCAATGAGAAACACGCACTTGCTTTTACCAGTTAAGGTCTCAAATGATGAAATTTAGGCAACCCGTGAGGGTTTGGCTCGCAAGGAGGCTTGTTTCTTGGGCTCATTTTGTGATTCCCAGTGGATCTCGCCTTTTATCAGTTTTCTTAGTTTCCACACATTTGCTCTGAGGCTGCTGGAGTACTGGCAAGAGAAGGGTTTGAGTCTTCAAGCAGGTGCGGAGCTAGGTTGCAGGTTAAACAACGAGGACGCCACACCCCAGCTCCAGGTGAGAGGCTCAAGCGGAAGCCTGAGGAACAGTGGAGCAGTTCAGGTAGACTGTTGCTGCCATCTAGTGTTCAGAATCGTCATGAACAACTCAAGGTCACATGTCCGCTACTGGCAAAGCCAATGATGTAAGCAGAAAAGCATCCGTTTAAATATTGAATATTAAATGGGAAAACAAGAATAGAAGCGCACATTCATAAATAGTATACCTTATCTTTGGACCGTGTGTATGTGAATCTCAATTAGCCTTTGTATTATGTGATTAGAAAAGTATGAGGCTGGGCGCAGTGGCACACGCCTGTAATCCCAGCACTTGGGAGGCTGAGGCAGGAGGATCGGGGCAAGTTCGAGACCAGCCTGGGCTACAAAAGTGGACTCAAGGCCAGCCTGAACTGCATAGCAAGACCCTGTCTCAAAAAGACAAGAGAGAGAGAGAGAGAGAGAGAGAGAGAGAGAGAGAGAGAGAGAGAGGTATGATGACGCTTAGTGCACACATCTCTAATATCAGTATTCTAGGAGGCTGGCACCGGGCAATCTTAAGATAGAGCACAGCCTGGATAATTTAGTGGCTTAGTGAAGCCTTGTTTCAAAGTAAAAAATAAAAAGGGTGGGGAGTGTAGCTCAATGTGAAGGCCCTGGACTCTGTTCCCCAGTCTCACAAAAACACAAGAGAACTGGGTACAAATGCTCACTCTGACCCCAAGCCATGTGAGTTAGTCAAGGCAAGCCCTTTGACTTCTCAGAATGAGCTTTCTCTCCACTGTGGCAGTAATATGCACTGTGGGCTTGGGGATGAGGAACCCATGCCACGGAGAGATTGGTGCCTGCTAAGTGGTTATGTTCATGTGCCCTCTGCTTATTTTTATAAACCCTTATTATCCGTGAGAGAACTCAGGCTTGGTGGTAGGCTGGAGACTGCCACCTGGCTCCTCGTTGCTGTGGGTTGGTTTCTGGACACCTAGGGCCCTTACAGAGACCTTGTCACAGTGTGTGACCTTGTCAGCTTGGTCCCTGTGGCTGTAGAGGGCTCCATAGGTTGGATGGGAACCTAGTGCCCATGTGGCAGTGATGGCAGCCGCTGCCTGTGAGGAGGCATAGTGCCTGTCTTGGCTGCTGCACAGGTAAAGCCACCACTTTGGGGCAGGGAAACAGAGTTCCCTCTCGACATCTTCCAGTGTTCAAAGGCAAAAGCAGGCACTCTGTGGGCTCTGCTGTCATTGCATGGAGACTTGGCCTCAGAGAACTCAGCGTGACTATCCCTGTATGTCTAGTACACAAGGTACAAGAGCAGGCTGATGACATGCTGTAGGTCACAACCGGGGATGCCGAGAAACATGCTAAAATGTGCCAGATGGCCTCCTCGAGTCCTCCATGGTTAATAATGCCAAGGTTGAGAAGCCTTGCCATGAAGCTCGCCATCAGCATGTCAAAACTATCGAGCACTTTTCTCCAGGCCCCCCTCTTTCTATGGCTGATTCTTCACTGTGCTTCCAACTCTTTTGGGCAGAAACGGTTAGCACTGATTTGGATCCTTCTTGAGATTTGTACCCTATGTGCATTCAGCTTCCAGGGTGTGTGGATTTTTGCCCTATACCATATTTCTGATGCCTATGCAGTTTTTTTCCATTTGTAGCAGTCTAGTCGAGGACTATCAAAGGAATTAATGAGACAGGAGTTAAGCTTCTATTAGGCAGTAAAGACAATGCCCCCCAAATGGACTCAGGAGGCCCACAATGGAGTCCACTATGTGGTGATGTTCTAGGGGTGCTACAGAAACAACTATCAGGTACTCTGCAGCTGACAGGCACCTCCTCAGAGCACAGCCAGGAAGGCCATGAGCTCTGAGGGTGCTGCATGGACACATCATAGATTGGGCCCTGCAGAATATGCAGTCTTCTCTGGTGTAAGAGATTTTATTGCTTACACGGCAGCATCAGCTCCCTTCTAAGTTTCTTAAATCCCCCTAAACAAAGAGCTCTCTTGTATTTCCTACTGAAAACCCCCTACTGGGGAGCTCTACTTGGTTGTATAGGGTCAGGGGTCTCTGATTAAGGAAAAAGCAGAATAGATGCCTCATTGGTCTGCTAGCTAGTCCTAGCTGCAAGGCGTTAAAAAGAAACTTTACTAGAGAAATTCCTGTGAGAAGGAGGTCAACGGTGGGAGTACAGAAAGAGAGAAAAATCAGATAAGGAAAAGAACCAAATGGCCTTGGGACTTGCACCAAAAGGCCAGAGAGGGAAGCACTGATGGAGCACTGGGAAAGCCAGGTGCACAAAGGATTAGCCCCCCCCCCCCACCTCCGGCAGCATGCAGGGAAGACAAAGGGGAGTGCAGCGCCACCTGGCTTTGGGTGGTTGAATTGTAGACAGACTGCTCATTTCTCTATTATCTAACCAAAAATTCTTGTGATAAATGCTAAGAAGAAAGTTAAGGGGGCACCTAAGTGAGATGCAACCATGGGGCAAAAGCTGTTCCATATCTTTCCCTGGAGGAGGATCGGAAATTAGCTGAGTGAAGTCTGGAGGGAGAGGTGTCTTGGGGCACTGCTGTGCACTCAAAGGGGAGTCTAGTGGGTTCTCAGCACCAACCAAGGGCCTGTGGCGGGTCTGCTCAGAGCAGACACTGGACAGACAGGCAGACAGTGATCACAGAGGGCTTTGCAGGTCTTGTTCAGGAGTCGAGATTTTCAACTTAACTGAGAAGACACCTCCGCTGTCACCTCTCATGCTGGCAGCAGGCACTGACTCGGAGGGAGAACAGTGAGACATACAGGTGGCTTGAACAAGGGCTCTGTCGCTGATGGAGACAATGGAGGTGGGTGCTGAAGGAGGGAGGAGCGCAGGAGGTGGGGCTGAGAGTCTTGGCTGGATTGGGGTGCAGGGCAGAAGGGAAGAGCCAACAGTGGCTCCTAGGCTTCTGGCTTCCTCAACTGCCTTGGAGGATTTTCTCACAAATTCAGACGTTAGTATTCATCATCTCTGAGTTTCTAGTGTCATCCTCAATGGGATCCATGGGGAACTATTCCTAGCACAGTCCGGGTACAATCTCAATGGAAGGCAAGACTGAAAAGATGGGATAGATGAGTCTTTTCTTCCACTTCCACATAAGAAAAGAAATAAAAATGACTCAGATTAAAAAAAAAATCTTTCCAAGTGGCAGTATTCTACTGTGGCAAGTAAGAGTTTTCCTTCCCTTCTGATGGGTTTTAAATTCTAGTCTCTTCCCTTTGCACACTGGAGGAACATTTATAAAGACCATTTTTCATTTTGAGTTACTGGGATAGGAAGTATTGCGTTGTTTGCTCTAGATGTACTATGCAGCTATTCCTTGACTGGTTCTGCAAAGACTACAGTGTTGCTGTTGAGTAAGGTAGGAGACTTTACCAATACCCACTTCCTCCTAAAACACTCCAGCTCAAAAAGCAAGAAAATGTAATTGTATAACTTTCTTTTATACTCTGTGGAAATACTGACTCTGATTATGGCTTCAAGTTTAAATATAAACACAGTGCAGTCTTGATCCCGTCACTATAATGACTTTATTCATAACCAGTGGGGAAATTGCCTTTACTTTTCTAGTAAACACAAATGGCATTCCTTTTTCCAATGAATTTTCAACTTTCTTGGTGTTTTGAGTAAATTTTAAAGAAGAAAAGCATTGTTGTTGTAATGGGTTGAACTTAATCCTCCCCAATTTACATGTTGAAGTCCTAAGCCCCAGTATTTAAGGTGAGACCTCACACAAACTAAGGGAATTTCAAATGTAATTAGTTATGATGATGTCATAGCGGAATAGTGTAGATACTGAATTCAATACAGCTGGAGTTCTTACCAGGCTAGGCGAGAGATGTGGAAGGAGGACAGCCGTATGCTGACAGAAGGAGATTTGAGTGAGGTATTTCCAAACTAAGGCATACCATGGAAGTCAGAAGAGGCAAGGAGAGGCCTCTTCATTCTTTTCTGAGGAAACATAGCCTGCAGATGCTTTGTTTTAAGGCTTCTAGTCTGAGAACCATGACACCAACTTCAGTTGTTTCAAGACGCTCAGTTGGGGGCACCCTTGGGAAATCAAGGTCTTTGAATAATTGAAAACAATATGGATGTCATTCAATCTCTTCTACAGATAAACAATCATGTTCAAGAGGTGGAGTGATTTTTCCAAAGTCTCCCAGTTCTGCTGTTTGATCACAAGGAGGCATTCCAGCTTCTGTGCTTTGGGTGCTTCTCACAGGCCAGTGATCAATGGGCATTGCCAAGCAGGGATCTGACAGGATTTTATGAGCTCCAAGAAAAAAAATTGAAGAAGCAAGAAAACTGATACAGTAGCTATCAGGAGTATAAAGTAGAAATGCCAGGAGCTTCAGACATGGCAGGACGATGTTAGAAATATCCCTGATAGAGCCAGGAATATATCTCAGTGGCACAGTGCCTGCCTGGTGGGCTCAGGGTCCTGAGTTTGATTCGTGCTACCAAGAAAGAAAGAAAGAAAGAAAGAAAGAAAGAAAGAAAGACAGAAAGAAAGAAAGAAAGAAAGAAAGAAAGAAAGAAAGAAAGAAAGAAAGAAAAAAAGAAAGAAAGAAGTACCCCTGATGTAGGGACAGAGCCACCACATCACATATTCTCTACTGGGGCCAAGTCTAGTGGAGCCATAGGAATAGGATAAGTACAGCCAAGACTCACGCATGGTGGAGCCACTAGCAGTGGACCACAGTATCTCAGGGAAGCCGCAAGCTCCAATGTGCAAGTCTAGCCCAAGATACCAGCCATCCAGGGTATACCTAACAAAGGCCTTGGTGCAGAGTCATAGGGGACTCTGCTGGCACATCTCTTGCTCCAGTTATGTCAAAAAGTGCCACATGGAATGAAGCTTGTTTTTCAGTTCTAAGACGTTCTTTCTGCTGGATTATTTGTCTTTTAGAAATGGGGAGAAATAGTGACTCTATTCCTGTCCCACCATTGTACATGAGAAGTAGATACAGATAAACTTGTGCTGATTTAACAGGTTCACAGCTAGAAAAAAAATTTGCTTTGATTGTCAAATGGGTGTTTAGGCTTTTGAGTTTGTGTTAGATTGCCAACTGGTGGTCAACTTGTTACACCCAGCTGAACTAAACTAGTGTGGTGCTGAGTATGTGAGGTCTACCTGAGAGTGGTTGCCAGAAGCATAAAAGGCAAAACTGGAGAAGCTGGTGAGAGGCTGTTAGGGAAGCTATTTGAAGAAGCTGCTGCGGAGCTGTTGGTTCTGTTGGACTATTTTGCTGAGTGAGCTCGTTGCGTTGGCTTTCCTGTTGAACTTGGTTGTTCTCGTCAGAGCAGGAGCTCGGGACATCATTGTTGCTGAGGATGGCTGTGGCACTTTTCAGGGGAGCTCTGTGTCTTACCTCGAGCATTGTTTCCTGGCTCCAGTGCGGACCCCTCATCCTGCTAGCACAGATGCTGCATCCCACTGGCATAGACTTTCTGGCTTTCACCACTGACCTTTAGACCTTCTCAACACAGATCCATGAAACAGGCCTGCATGAGACTCTGTCATGAACACTGTAATTTGACTTGTGGGAGGCACTGTGATGAGCTCTAGCTTTCACCTGGGCTCACATGGGACATTATTGAGGAATCCAGGCCCTCAGCTGGACTCCAGCATGTGAACAGATTCCCTGCACTCCTTGCATTTGATTTTTGGGGTGATTCGCTGTAAAGTAATCTTATAAAATGCGTGGCCTATATTGTGTTGTTCCTTTGCAAAACCGCAAAGTATGAGAATTAATGTTGGAATGAGTTAAGACTTCAGGATTATTGGGATGGAGTGAAAGTATCTTGTGTTGTAAAAGAGGACAGCAATTTTGGGACTGGAGCAGAGTGATGCAGTTTGAATGTGCTTATTAAACGTTTTTGTGTTAAAATCTTAATTTCTCAACAGTGTAGTGTTGGAATGTGGGAGCGAGAGGGAGGTGAATGTATGGGGTGGATCCCTTATGAACGGAGAATTGGCTTTCTTACCTGGGTGAGTTCTTGCTCTCCCAAAGATGGCTTGCTACAAAAGAAGGCTCCCCCTCCTGTTTTGCCCTTTATGCACATTTCTGTTTTTTCTTCTACTTTGTTTCATGAGTAGAGGCAAAATGAAGTCTTTGCCACTGTGACCACCTGAGTTTGGAGTTTCTAATCTCAGAACCATCAGCACAAATAGGTCCTATTTCTTTGTAAATTATCTAATTTTAGTCATTCTGTTATGGCCTCAGAAAGAGGACTAAGACAATATCTGTAGCAGAAAATTAGATTTGAAAAATTTCCCTGTTTTTACAAATCACTGATGGAATGGCTATGTCAAGTTGATCTAAAACTCTAACATTTTTGTATTTAAATCATCACAAACCAGTAACACACGGTTCATGGATCAACACTGCTCTGTAGATCATTCTCTCAGTACATAACTCTGTAAACATATATGAATGTGGACACAAAGTCATAAGCATTATGGAATTATTTAAAATGTTAAAAGATTGGGAACAATCTAGTCTTCATCAATAAAAAACAGAAAAAAATCCCATAATGCATTTGTCTAAGAAAATGTTTAGACAGCCACTAAAAGGAAATACACTATGAGAAATATTAAGGGAAAAGAGTAAAATATGGAACATCATTTAAGGTTTGTTCTGTTATTCTTAAAAAACAACTGATGTTTAGATGTGTACTGAAAATTAGTACAAATTGAGGAAGACTCTGTTAACTGTGTCCTAAATATTGTCCTATTTTTTCTAAGATTATAAACTTTGTGTTGAGCATGTTTCCCAGCACAACTTGCAGCTATGTGGGGTCAGTCAGGTCTTCAAGTGAGCAGAAGCTTTGGGCCATGGCTGAGTGTGAACCATAAGACATTGTTGTGCAGTCTTTTAGCTCTTCGTTCCACTGTGACCAGTTGGTATCTAGCTATGGTGGTGACCATATGCACCATGTAGAAGATGTCCATTTCCTAGGGACCAGCAGAGGCATAAGAACAGGCAACAACATTTTGCAGATGGCCATGCAATGTATTCTGAATGGGACAGAAAAAAAAAAAAAACTTTTTTTCCCTTTTTTTCCATGTTATTTACCTAAAGGTTTTATTTATTTATTTATTTATATTTTTTAATTTTTATTTTTATTACTTTTAATAAGAACAATATGAGAGTTTCAAAACATGTTAGTAGCACATTTGCAATAGTTGAAACACTGCATATTGTTGTCTTCACAAATGTTATACAGAGCACAGGGTGCAGATGTGACAAATTTTCTAATTGATATTGGTTCCAAAAAAAAGAAGAAAAAAAAAAAGGAGAAGAGAAGAAAAAGTTTTCTTCTCTTTGAACTAGGAGGAAGTAGTTGTATACATAGTCCAATGTTTCATAATCGCAGTGGGTTACGGGAAACTGGCAATGTTGAAGGCTGCTGATTTAAGCCTCTTATAGCTCATCGTACTAATCTAGCTCTGCACTTTATGCCTCATAATTAAGCTTTTCTGTTGCATGATCAAGTGTAAGCTAAAGCAAGTCCTGTCTAACAAAACTCAGAAAAATAAACTTCTGTGTTGATAGGTTTCTTTGTTATAACAGCTGAGCCTCTATGCTTACAATGCAGAAAGACACACAAGAGTCTTCAGTATTGATTATTTTTTAGGAAAAAAAGATGTGTTGTGGAAAGGCTACAACTTTATTGTATATCTTTTTTGAAAACCTGAATTTAAAAATGTTTATCTGTACATATTAATATATTCATTTAAAACTAATAATAGAAAATATAACAATGTTGAACTTCTCATTGACAAATTGTACGTCTAAGTTTCCCATACTGGCCCTTTAAATGAGCAATAAGTGAGTTTCAGAAACATTTTTGTTAACCACTGAGTTCAGTGATTTCACCTTATGAAGATCTTTTCTAGGGAAGAGATTAAACTGGATGTTTCATTAACTTTAGATTCTGCTAATGGAACACTTTCAAAGTGCATAAGAAAAACATAGATTTATAATTAGTCATGCTATTGAAAGTCTACATTTTAATTTTACCAGAACAATTAGAGACTACAGAAAGGAGTTCTATCCAACAACAAATTTATGCAGCATTATGTAGATGTTATAGACTGAATAATTGCTTCTTCCTAAATTCATATATCAAAAATCTAACTCCAAGTGTGATGGTAATTGGGATGGCGTGGGGCACTTGGGAGGGATTAGGTCATGGAGGTGGAACCTCATGAATGGGATTAGTGCCACGTATCAGATATTCCACAGAGCTTGCTCACCCTCTGTTATAGCTTGTGTTTATGTGTTCCCCAAAGCCTTATGTGGTCATAGTTGTAGCTTTTCAGTGGAGTTATGTGTTGTGCTGAGGCTAAGTGTGTGTGGTCACTAAATTAGTTCACTGACTGGTTCGCTGAGTGTGGAAATGGGAAGGTCCACTCTGGGTGTGAGTGCTTCCTGCCCTAAGGATATGTAGCTCATGCAAATATAAAGGGACAGAAAGAAGGCACGCAGGCTGCTGCTGTTTCCTTGCTACTTCATTGTTTTGCTGCTTTGTTGCCTCGTGCCCACCATGAACTGTTTCTCCTTTGTGATGCCCTCTGCCATGTCATTCTGCCTTGGAGGCAGCCACCTAGTAACTGGCACCTCTATAAACTAAGAGCTCCAATCAACTTCTTCTTCTTTAACTGTGGGTGTCAGGTATTTTTTCTCAGCAATGAGAAAAGTAACTAAGACACATTCTCTCTACTAGGTAAAGAAGCAAGCTGAGGTTAATAGGCTGAAACCCAGAAGAGTGCCTTGATCAAAACCCAACTGTTACAATTGGTGTCTAGGTGTCCCTGCACAGCCTCATGCGGTCATGGAGCAGGCTTCTGGAGTTTTTGATAGATTCCTGATCCAGTCCTGGGGTTGGGGTGTGAGTACTGTGCTCCCCCTGGGTGAGTAGCCTGCGAGCCATATGAGAGAGGAAAAGAGGCTTGCTGCTTGCTCCTCCCTTTAACTCTTGATGCTTTTGCTGTGTTCCACCGCCGTGAACTGCTTCCCTCTGCCATGTGCCATTCTACATTGCAGCAGCCTAGTGTGGACTATAACTTCCACTCACTGTGAGCTAAGTGAATCTTTTCTTCCTTACTTTGGGGAATCAGTGATTTTGTTGCAGCAATGAGGGAAAAGTAACCAAGACACCAACCATACCATCATGTTGATCTTGCATTTCTAGCTTTGATAATACTGAACCCCGGAACAGTAAATTTCTCATGTTTGTAAGATACCCAGTCTATGGTACTTTGTTATGGGAGCTGAAATTAAGAAAAGGTGTGTAACCTAAATTCCTCTACATTATTCTTTGGGGGTATCTTTTCAGTTGAATGATATTGTTTTTTAAATTTTTATTTCCTTGTCTCAACAAGCACAACAGCAAATATCTCCCTACAAATATGCCAGAGTTCACATATAAGGTTTAATATGACAAAATTGAATTGTCCTAGGAAAACCTGTGGTGATTTCTACTTTTTCTCTATTAAATAACATTATGATGCAGTATTTTAGTGAGTTTCTTAGAAACACATATTTAAAGATAAAAGTCATTGTGTGAGTATTTTTATTGAAGGGTAGGGGGCTTGTACCAGAGATCAAACTCAGGATCTTGCCCTTGCCAGGCATGTGCTTATGCTGCTGAGCTGTTTCCCCAGTCCTCACTGCGTGAGATTAGCTGAGATTATACTTAACGATGGTGTGTCACACATTTTTCTTCTTTTCATTCCAAAGGAATTTTGTTCTTATGCTTGGATAATTTGCAGTTATTCACGGATAAATTTCATAAGATGCTTCACAATTGACATGTATCATGGACAGAACATGTTATGAACTGATGCAGAGGAATTATGGGGATAACAGAGGTGATGACATGTGGCAAAGTTGTTTCATTTGGAAGAACTGAGTAAAGGACACCACGGACATCTGACTCTGTGTCTTCTGAGTACAGAAACAAGGGAGACTCATTTTCTTTATTAACAGTCACCTTAGTGTGAAAGCTGACTCCTCTTTGATTTCCACAAGTTTAAAATATTCTAAACAGAAAACCCAGTGTAAATGGTAATTTCTTCAGTTATAGCTCTATTTCCAAACTTTATATTTATCATAGCTTTGTCATATAAAATGAAATGAGTTTAATCATTTTTAAGAATCATAGTAATATGTATTTGTAAATAACAAAAAATTTTAGAGATGCATATGTTAAAAACTGCTAAGAAATTGACATTTAAAACATCCATTTCAGTTTTTACATGACATCTAAACTTTAAAGGTCAAGTATTAAAGCTAATACTTGTAAAGGTAATTATAAAAGACAGACTAGTACAATCACAGTAGCCATACAGATATGATTAATCTAAACAACTTTCTGTCAGGATCATCAGTTACAGTGACAAAATTTCTTACGTTGAAAAGCAGGCAGAGGGCTGGTGAGACAGCTCAGTGGATTAAGAGTCTGCTTAGGCAAGTACAGGGACCAGCATCACGTACCACACCAGCCTCATCTCCAGGCATGCCGAGCTGACAATTGAGCCTGGGCATGATGGGATACTCTTGTAATCTCAGTGCTGGGGAGGCTGAAAGCAGGAGGAACACTACTAGTCCAAGTTGTGTAGTGAGACCTTGTACTAAGTACATTTATTTATTTATTTATTTATTTATTTATTTATTTATTCCAAATACATTTAAAACAAGGAGAGAAGCAGGTGGAGTGCATTGACCACTAAGATAGGCCATAGTGAACTCTACTTTCTGATATTCACTGGCTGTGACCAACATGGCTGGCTGTCTCTAGGTGGCACTCCAGATAAAACAGTCACTAGCAGACAGAGACAGTTCCTTATCTCAGCCACAGATTATTTTTCCTGGACTGAATTCACCACACCCCATTACCTTGGTCTTCAACTGTGTTCCTGGGCTGAGGTGGCCATTGCCCCTAGGCTGGTGCTGTCTGTGATTGACTTCAAGCAGAATATGGCTCACATGATAGGCTATCATTTCCATGAGTAAACTGCAAAAATGTGTCTTGCTCTTGCTAGGGACCTCTGTCTTTTGCTAGCTTTGCTTAAAGAGCATGCCTGACAAGACAGGTCCATGTGGCAGGAAACCAAAAGGAGCCTCTGGCCAATAGCCCAGGAAATGCTGAGACCAGAGAACAGTTGCATGGTGTGTAAGCACTGAATTGAATCCTATTCCCATAGTTGATTGAGGCCCTGGCTACTTCCTCATTGTAGCCTCTGAGGGAGCTTGCAGCTGGGAACCCATATGTCCTGTTCCTGGATTCTTGACCTCCAGGAACTGTGAGATCACAAATGTAGGTCTTCTTAAATTGTCAAGTGTTGGGGTAATTTGTTCCATAGCAATCGATGGCTAAGGGAGAAGGACCATTGTGTCTTTATTCCAGCGTCAAAGCTTGGCCTAATGTTTAGTATTGCCTAATGGAATCGATGTACAGATTGTTATAGCGGGAATCATTTTCAGTTAGCACCACATTCTTTAGACTTTGCCAAAACAAGCCTTCTGCCTTAGGGTTATCAGGCCACTGTAGGATGGAGCTCTTACAGATCCGCCGCCGCAGCCTCAGGTACTGGGAATGTTGCAACACAGGCTCCAGGAGAATGAACAGAATCACATCCATGTTCTCATCCATTAGCCTCTGCAAGGCCAGGTAGAAAGCCGTTTTAAAGTTCCAGCTTTTTGCATATTTTTTGGTTAAAACAAATATTGTTTTCTTGCTCTGGTTTATGCTCTGCATGAGGTTGTCGATGATAGCTAAGCCCGGATCCCAATCCCTCTCCTCTAAACAGAGGAGGACATTTTTGTCTTCACTCTCCTCTAGGTGGTAGCGGAGTTCATTTATTACCCAGTCAGTAACTGAGGCATCTCTGGTATCATAAGAAATGTAAGCATCATAGAAAGTTTGGGATGTGGAAAGAGACCTGTAGCCTTTTACCTTTGCCAAACACATTTGATACATAAACCAAACATCCCAGTAAAACAAATGGTGGGCCAAGGCAACCAACATAACCAAGGTGGTGATAAAGAATGTACAGAAAAAGAGGGCTGCTGCAATGCTATCGGAAACACAAGTGGTCAGCTCGAGAGTCATAATGCTTTTCCCACTTTGGTCCCCTGGGCTGGCACAAATGACATCAGACAATCTAGGAATTGTGACATTCAGATTTTCATCTAACCATCTTCGAAAGTCTCCAATGTCACATGTGCAGTCGAAAGGATTTCCATCCAGTTTCAAAGAAGATAAATTGGTGGTGGTCTTGGTCTGTAGTGTGGATTTGTTGATCATTTTTATCAGGTTGGAGCTTAAGTCTAGGTGCATCAAACTGCTGGCTTCCGAGAGGAAACCAGAAGGCAGGTGGGAAATCTGGTTCTGGCTCAGCAGCAGGGTCTGAAGAGAAGATGTCCACCTCGATAGGCTACTAGCTAAAGATGACAGCTGATTTCCACTTAGATCAAGCACACTGAGCTGAGGAAAGTGCTGGAGCAATGTCCAATTGAAGAAATTTAATGAATTGTCTTTTAAATAGAGATGAGTGAGACTCTGAGGCAAGTTCAGAAATGCTTCATTTGGGATTCGCTGAAGGCTATTGTCAGACAAGTCAAGCTGTGTCAGATTGCTGAGGGATTTAAAAATGGGCCAGTACCTGTTATCTCCAGGCTTCCACAAAAGGTCAAGACGGTTTCCCCTGAAGTTTAATTCTTCCAGGGACGTGCTTTTCAGTTCATTTTCCTCTGTTAAGGTATAAATGCTGTTGTAGCTCAAATTTAGAACCTTGAGGTGAGTTAAGTTTTCAAGAAATCCCAGACGATGTGTCACCCCTGCTATTCTGAAGTAGTGTGAATTACGGCTGAGATCTAGAACCTCTAAGTTGTTCAATTCACTGAGGGCATTATCATCATCAAAATCTAGCCTGTTGTTGGTCAAATCCAAATACTTAACCTGACGCACAGTTGAAAATTCACTTCCATTAAACACTTGACCATTGCCATTGGAAGACAGATTTAAGCAGACAATGTCTTGAAAATCTTCAAATTGTTTTCTGCCAATAAAGAAAATACTGTTCAAACTCAAATCCAAGGCTTTTCCATACTTGGTGCATTGGGGCTTCATTAAAGGATGGCTTGGATGATAAAAATTTGAATGTGGGTCAAACTCGGAATCCTTTGAGCGTGGCTTATGGTTGTGACTTTGCAAAAGGGTTCTATTTGCAGAATTTTGCCTGCTATCATCTACCAAGGGTGATATTCTGTTTTCTGACAAGTAGATAACCTTCAGGCTGGAGAAATTTTTGAAAACATTGAAATCAATTTGCTTGATAAAGTTAACACCAAGGTTGATGGTCTTTAAGTTTGAAAGACCCATGAGAGGCTGGAAATCCTTTCTTCTGAGCTCCTGGAAAACATAACCTCTTAGATGCAATGCCTCTAGGTGTGTAAGCTTAGAGAAGTTGGGGGAAAGTTTAATATATTTTACATACTGTGTCTTCACATAGTTAAAAGATAAATCCAGTATTTTCAAATTGGGCAGTTTGGTTAAAAATGCACCAGAAGCGATTTCTTGCATTAAGTAGTTGAACTCAAGATGAAGTTCCTTCAGATAAGGCATATTGTCAAACCAGGTAGAATTAACAGTTTGTAGAGAAGTGCTAGAGAGGTTCAGGTAGTGAAGGTTGGTCAGATTTTGAAAAGCTAAAGGATGGATTTTCAGTGAAGCAGCCCCCTCACAAGGTGTGCAAGGAAACGGTGCATTGAAACACCTTGGACAGTTGCCGCTTAAATCTAGTGATGATAAATTCCTCAATTCCTTGAAGTCTTCTGGACCAATGGTTTTAATTTTGGCATTACTCAGATAAAGTCTCACTAGGGAGCTTGGTAGTTTGGGTGGCACATGGATAAGAGTATTGAAAGATAGTGAGAGCTCCTTCAAGTTTGTAAGCTTTTCAAATGTCCCATCTTCTACTTCAAATGTTTTATTACATGCAAAATAGCAGTTCCAGCTCAAATAGAACTTTTCCAAATTTCTAAGTTCTGAAGTGTTATTTTTATTTACCAAAATTATATTGTTTTGAATTAAACTAAGTTCTCTCAAAGACTCTGGCAAACCAGTGGGTATTTTGTATAACTGGTTGTCTTCAAGCAGCAACTGCTTTAGGTTTTTTAGGTTGAGGAATGCGCCATCTGTTATGTTCATGCCACTCCTGATTATATCAGGATTTTCATCTTGGTGCTGCTGGTTGGCATTATGGTTCAGATTTAGTCTAGTGAGCTTATGCAGCCCTTTAAATGATTTATTGGTTATGTGTGTGATGAAATTATCAGACAAGTCTAGTTCTGTCACGTTTCTCCCCACTGTTTTGGGAACTTCTTGCAGTCGACGGTTGTTGCATTCTGCGATGACAGAGGCATTCTGCATACGCTCATCACAAGGAAAGCTTCTGGAATGCCCAGCAAAGAACTCACAGGAAGTAGAGGTAATCAGGAAAATGCAGGTCAGAATTGAGGACTGACGAGGCATTTTCCTAAGGAAGATAACAAATAGAAGCACGATTTTAGAGTAGCAATATTTGTCAGGCATTTCATGATGGATTGAACAGTGTTTTACCATTCACATATGAGTTTTGAAGTGTGAATTATCTTTTTCTTAAATTTTATTTTTATTTTATTTTTTTCTTGTTTCAAAGCTTTTGTTTGTTTATTTATTTATTTTTATGGCCGGCTCAGCCTGCCCTGAGGGCAGGGCTGGCACAGCATGTGGTGCCAGGATCGAACCGTGGTCCCCGTAGCTGTCTAAGTTTTCCTAAGCAGGCGCTTTAGACCACTGAGCCATCCTGCCGGGCCCCAAGTGTGAATTATCTTAACAGTTAAATACATGCATCAAATTATGTTTAGAATCATTTTATTTTTTCACTGTGCTCAACTTCAAGTTCTGAAAGAAGACAAAGTTACCTAAGGTTATGATCATATGATCAGAGTGGTTTTTGCATTAATTATGATACGCCCCCCCAACCCCATCACATAGAGCCAGGCTGGACCATAGTTATGAGTCAGGCAGTAAGCACAGCATGCTATAAATTTATAACATCAACCTACTGGCACAACTCTTGATGAAACTTTGGGAAACTCCAAAAGAGAAATCAGATTCTGCTTCTATTAAGTGATCATCCAAGACACTGAAGCCAGAATTATTGCCATTTTATCCATACAATCATACCTCTCATTGGTGTTTCACACAATTTTTCAACACTTATATTGTGTTAAATTCTCTCTCATCTCATTCCATAACTAGAAAGTGGACAGCTGAGGATCAGGTGCTGTGCCAAGTGCTTCAGACGCATTCCTTCACTCCCTAAAGTCCACAGGATCACAAGGTCATCCTTATTAAAATCCTTATTAAAATTAAATCCTTATTAAAATAAAACCTTATTAAAGTTAAAATATCTTGCAGATAAAAAGACAAACTTTAATACTTAAATGACTTTCATAAGCACAGTATCATACTGGGCTGAGATGTGAACCAATCTGATTCCATTTTCTTTTTTTTCATTTTAATAAGGAAAAAAGATAAAATAGCAATGAAACAGTTTCCAAACAAGTTAGTAGGATGGTTACAATAATTAATACAATGCATATTGTTGGCTTCATAGTAGTTATTCAGGGGACAAGATCAGACCTGATATCTTGTCTAAACAATATTAGTACAAAATTTTACTCTCAATACACTAAGAGAAAGTAGCTGTATATCTATCCCAGATCTTTTATATATATATATATATATTTCTGTTTACTTTCTAATACTAGGGGAAAATATCATACCATGACTTACAAGTGGATTGTAAGTCAAAGATTCAGTGTGAATCATAAAACAAAAATTATAGCTAAGCAATATTCAGAAAATTAATTAAATATTAATTCATTAAAGATTATTTTTAAACAATATTCAAAAATTCAAATCAAATTGTGAGTCCAACTTAGAGGTCAGAATATTGTGTAGCATATATATGAGTCTGTAAGCAATTCAGAGTACTCACATAGTATTTGAATAGGTTGTTATATACAAAAAGGTCAACTAAGGAAAAGTTTCCATGGTACTAAAGAATTACTAAGAATAAAACATAACATCAATGCTGGAATGGCGAATAATGACCAGAACGTCTAAAAGTCTGGGGATAGGATATTGCACAAAGTTCTAGTATGTCTTGGATATCCATTGCACTTACTAGTGGCCAGGTATCACTTGTGGAACTGAGCTCAGTCCATTTTCTTTCTGTACTAATGATTCAACCCACATGCTAGGGAAATGCAATGCCACTGAGCCATATATCTCCAACTCTCAGTGAATGATTTCAACCAGTGACCATCATGCTATGTTATTTCCTTTTGAGATCCTCAGGCTAGAGCAGTATTTGAAATATAGAAAGCACTCAGTAAATTGTGGGACAACTACAATGACTCTCATACAGATGCAGACAGCAATGGCCATTTATTAGTTTTGCAGGCTTTGCTAGGAAAGATGTGCTGCATTGTACTTTCATACAGCCACCGTAACACTTAGTAGAGTGCTCACTTGCTATATATTTTTTAATATAGGAGGGGGCTGAATGCATGACTTTTGGTAACCATACATTAGGATAAGCAGATTTATATGATTGGTTTGGTCAAGGGTTGAGGTTTGGAAGATTATAAAAATCTTTCACTGTCTGTGGAGACTAATTAGAGTAAATTAGATATTTCATCAAAATCCAACTCATGTCTTCATTTGAACTATAGCACAAAAGTATTCTCCTTCTAGATTCTCCTATGATTTGGGACTGGTGAACTAACACCTTAACATGTTACACCTGCAAGTGAAACAATGATTTTTTTTATATGGATGTCAATTGTTCTGAGGATCAATGATTACTACCCACTTCTAATAGTCAGAGTGAATTCAGCTCCTTATGAGATGAATATTAAATTGGAACAGAACTCTGATATTTCAAGTTCTTTATAGTTGCTTTCAAACACAGCAATATTGAGGCACTGCTGGTTGATGTTTAACTTGTACTAAAACAAGGTACTGTTTTACCTAGGGTGGTGGGCTGGATTTGAAGACAAGTTCCATGCATTTTGCCCCAGTATATAATCTATGCTTATGTTACACCAAATGGCAAATGGGAGGCTTTCTGGAAGGAAGGGCTTAATAATAGGAGCTTTTATGGGCAGAGAGTTTTCTTTGGCTATTGCCAGAGAGAAAATCTGAAAGACTGGAAGCCTGACAAGAGTTGGATACACCATACTGAATTAAGATGAAGGGGATCTCATTGCAAGGAATATTAGAAGGTTTTAAAGTTGAGAGCAGTTCTTTGGGACAGCTAGCAGGAAACAGGGGCTGCAGCCACATAATAGGCATAAGGAACTAAAATTGATGCACAATCTGTGTGAAATTAGAAATGGACTTTTACCCAAAACTTCCAGATGAAAACTCACTTTGGCCAATACCTTGCGTTCAGCACTAAGAGACCAGGAGCAGAGAACCCAGGAAAGCCTGCCTGGATTCTGAACAATGGCAATTTATTTTATTTTATTTTATTTTATTTTATTTTATTTTATTTTATTATATATATATATATATATATATATATATATATATATATATATATATGTGTGTGTGTGTGTGTGTGTGTGTTTTATTTTTTTATTTTTATTTTATTTTTTTCTTATTTCAGAACCTTTGTTTGTATATTCACTCATTTTTTTTTATGACCGGCTCAGCCCGCCCCAAGGGAAGGGCTGACGCAGCATGTGGTGCTGGGGATCGAACTGTGGTCCCTGAAGTCGCTCAAGCTCCCAAGCAGGCGCTTTAGACCACTGAGCCATCCCGCTGGGCCCCAACAATGGCAATTTAAACTAATCGGTGATACTGGAAGCCACACTATTTGGGAACTGTTTGCTCTATACAAGTAACCAATGAATGTGCTTCTAGCAAATAAGTTTCTACCAAGATGTGTGGTTTGGAAACATGCACTTTTGCACAGCCAGCCTGTAGAGGGTCTCAACCTCAAACACCCAGATAGGGAGAAAGAAGTGCAACAAAGGGACAGGGAATCTTAGGAATGCAAGAACTTTCGGGGAGAACCTGGGAGATAGATTTGTTTGGTGATATGAGCAGAACCAAGCCTGAATAAATTGCAACCTGAGCATTATGAGATTTGAAGGCCACATCTTTTTTAAAAAA
>PVJA010033572.1:0-23189 GCA_004027025.1 Myocastor coypus | reverse complement strand
TCCCCTCCCCTCCCCTCCTCACCCCTCTCTCTTTCTCATCTCTCTCTTTCATTTGACACAGGGTCCCACCATGCAGTTCAGGCTGGACTTGAGCTCACTTTGTAGCCCAGGCTGGCCTTATACTCATGGCAATCCTCCTGCATCAGCCTCCCAAGCTCTGGGGCTACAGGTGTGCACCACCATGTCCAAACTTGTGCTGTTCACTGTAACTGAAGTGTGTGAAGACTGCTGCAGGCCAAGCCCTGTGCTTGGGCCTGTGTGCTTGGCCTTGGGAGCCCTAGCACCATGGTACCAGTGAAAACTATGTTGCTCATGGACAGGGTGCTTCAGCCTTTCAGAGGACAGTGGCCCCTCAGTCCCCAGGCAGTGACAGTCAGGAGTGGATTCTTTGACTCAGTTGGGCTGGGGAGGGTGAATGAGATTCCTCTTTTGAAGGAGATGGCTCAGGAGTTCTGAGAGGCAACATTCTTGATGACTTGGGGGATCTGGGAGAAGTCCTGGGTCTGTGGTTGGCTGAGATACTGTGTCACTGGTTCCCAAGCTCGTTGTCAGTGTGGCATGATGGGCAAGGGGTAGGAGCAATGAGCTGGGCACTCTCTCAGCAGGAGCTTTGGGGTGGTGGGCATGGAGGGGGCACTGTTAGGAGCTAGGGAGCATGTAATGAAAATTTTAGCAAGTCTAGAACCTGCCACTTGAAAACATGTACACTTTCTAGTTTGTTTCAAAAACAAAATTCAAACTAGACTGGGTTCTTTGGAGAGAGTGTGTACACTGCAGAAGTTAGAGATAAAGTCTCCTGAAGAAAGGGCTTTGGAGGTTTGCATTGCAAAGAAATAACAGATATCTAAAGGATAGTGTAAAGCAGGATTCAGACGACAACATGGCTGTGAAGTGCTGTGCTGTCGTTCCCCCTGCTTGAAATAAAGTTGTTTCTTAACTATACCTGTCTGCTATGCCTGTGTTGCAGCCAGGGGTGCTTGGTCTCATACATGTTGAAAAAACAAAACAAAACAAAAGGATAGTGTATATGACCTGACTGAAACATGGCACATAGAGACCTGCTTTGAAATGTCGTGATGCTCTATAAACATACACACTTTTGCATTTAAAAATAAATTTAAATTTAAAAAATGAGGGCTGGGTGTGGTGGTGCACACCTGTAATCCCAGCACTTGGGAGGCTGAGGCAGGAGGATCGATGTGAGTTCGAGACCAGCCTGGGCTACAAAAGTGAGCTCAAAGCCAGCCTGAACTGCATAGTGAGACCCTGTCTCAAAAAAAAAAAAAAAAAAAAAAAAAAAGAGTTCCACAGGTATGATAGAGAGCCTGGCTTATTATTATTTTTAAGAGTTTTTATTTTATTATCTATCTATCTATCTATCTATCTATCTATCTATCTATCTATCTTTTTTTCCCTCAGCTCAGCCTGCTCTGGGGGTGAGGCTGGCACAGCATGTCCGTCCCAGCGGTTGGTGTTGCGTAGGGGAGTAGGGAGGGTGGAAGGAAGAGTTTGCATAGGTGGATGTGGCGTGGGCGTGGTGCTGTGTGTACTGCCTGCAACGGCTTCTCCAGCATGCATATCAAAATGCATCCAGGTGTACAGTTTACGTGCAATTGGTCACAGGCTAACACCTAGTAAAGCCGATTTTCTTTTCCAAGGGGGCACTGGAGCTGGGCTGCCAAGGCTGACAGCTCAGCTCTGCCTTGATCAGCTACGTGATCTTGGCCAGGTTCCCAGAGCTCTCTGTGCTTAGTGTCCTTACACGTGTAGTAATTTCATGGACGGTGAACACATCAAGTAAGTGCAAATGGTTGTTGTTAATAACACAGTAAAAGGGAATTGTGAGCACAAGGTAAGGCCTCACCATGGGAACTCCATGTGCTTACTGCTTCCTCAGGCACAGCCCCCAAGAATAATCCTATTTCTTAAACTTTAACATGTGCACACATCTTCCGGACATCCAGCTAGCACAGATTCGGTCTAGGAGGTCTGGATGAGACTGCTAAGCTGCTCCTGGGCAGTACTGGTGTTGTGCCACCCCAGTATGCACACTAACCCTTGGTCTCTACAGGGCTGCTCTCGGGTGGGTGCATCACTAGGGCTGAGTGTGCAGACCAGACTCAGGGTGTGGACCCCACAGAGTGGCCATAATGGGGCAAGAGGGTTGGGGACTAGAGGCCTGGACAGGGCAGGACTTGGCTCAGTGTCCAAGATGTGATGCTCTTTTCCAGGACAGAGGTCTTGCTGATGGCCCCACTGCCGGGGGCAGAGCTGGTCCAGAGGCCGCTGCAGCTCTACAGATACTTGCTGCGCTGTTGCAGGCAGCTGCCGACCCAGGGCATCCGGGAACACTACAGACATGCTGTCAGGCAGGTGGGAGCAGGGTGCATGGGACCTGGGGGTTAGCCTTTCATGGATCCTAGCAGGGGGCGGCTGGCAGAGGCCAGGTAAGGTGCAGTCTTTTGGATGGAGGAGGGGGTGGTTGAAACCAAGCACCAGAGGTCAATGCTGGAGACCCCAGCTCCTCCCTCTGGCTTCTATCTGGGAGTGTGTCATCCAGCACGCCGGCGCAGAGTCAGGGCTCGAACAAGGTGGCTCCGTGATAAGACAGACAATAGAACACGTGCATCATTTTGTCAACAGGGCTCAGCCTGGATTTAGTCATGACAAAACATCAGGTCAACCCAAACCGGGGGACCGTCCTCCAGAGAACACCCTGGCCTGAACCCATCACAGATGTCAGCTTTGTGAGACACACAGGAAAGCAGAGATGCTCTGGATTAAGGGGCTGAAGAGATGGGACAGCTAAATGTAATGCATTATCCTAGATTGGATCCTGGGCCAGAAAAAAAACCAAAAGGCTCTATGGGGCATTATTGGGATGGTGCATGGAACTAGAACATGGGTTGTAGATGCGATGACGACATTGTGTCAATACTCTATTTTCTGAGTTAGGTTATTGTGCTTCTATAAGAGAACATCTTCATCATTAGGAAACACACATGGAAGTGTGGAGGAGTTCAGATGGGATAACTGCCACCTGCTCTGCCTAAAAAGAACTTATACATGCTCATAGAAGAGTGATAAGGTAGATGAGGCAGAACATTAAAATTGGTGATTCTGGCAGGGAGTTCTTTGTACTTTTGCAATCACTTCCAAATATAAAAGTGAATAACAAAGCTCATACAAATAAAATATAGACAGCACTTGGGATGTTGAGGCAGGAGGTTTGCTATGAGTTCAAGGTCAGCCTGAGTTACATATCAAGTTCAAAGCTCGCCTGAACTACAGAGTGGGACCCTGTCTTCAGACAAAAAACAAATAAAATATAGAAAATAAAAAGAGAAGGAGCAACAGAAAGCTGCAGGAACACAGAAGGGAGATGTTAGCTATCTGGGGGAGTTGGAGAGGGCTTCCCCAGGGTAGGTATTTGAGAAGTTGGAGTGACGAGAAGGTGGGCTCCAGTTTTTTTCTGGAGGCCCCCAGCCCCCTAATGATGAATGTGAATCTCTGCCTCGCATTGGGCCTGCTGGACTCTCCAAGCCATGGCCTCCCCTGCTGGGCTTTTCTAACACTGGGGTGGGAGAGACTCTATCCCTCCTGTATCAGAGCCCTGCAGGGCTCTCACTCCAGTCAATGAAAGCAGCTTCCTGTGAGGACCGAACTAAATGGAAATTTCCTTAGGGCCCTGACGACTTGCTTGATAACCTCTGGGCCCAGGTGCCCGTCCTTTTCATCTGCCCTGCTGGCAGCATCGCCAGTTTTGTGATCAGATAGACTAGGATTCAAATGCCATTGCTTAGCAGCAAGTTAGGATTTCTGAACCTCTGTGTCCTCAGCCCTCCATGGGATCACAGCCTTGGAGGATTCAGAGGCACTGAGCAGAAAGTGCTGGGCACTGTATCTGGCCTAGGACTGCCCACTCTGTGGATTTTGTCCACTCATCTTTATGTTGAAACCTACAGAGTTTCCGGGCTCATTCAGATGAAGACGACCCTGAGCGAATCCAGCAGATTATTAAAAGAGCCATTGAGGATGCTGACTGGGTCATGAACAAAGTAAGTCTCCTGTGGTGGGGCAGTGAGAGAAATGACGGTGATGGTGGTACTCTCTATGGCCACTAGAGGGCACCCCTGTCTTGCGCTTGAGAAGAGCAGGCAGAGGTGACTCCCCCACTCCCGTCCCCAAAGCTGAGGGTGGATCCTTTGGGTTGCAGGATGGGGCTGAGGGACACTCTTAAGGTCAGATTTTTGTTAACAGTGCTCAATAAGCTAAGGTGGGCACAGGAAGAAGGAAGACAACAGGCTTCTGAGGGTCCTCCTCTGCCTGAGAACTTATTCCACAAAACCAGATCACCCTCAACTAGAGAGTAGCATAGGTGACTCCAGTGTGCAAGTCTAACTTCTCCTGTTTAATACCCTCCCTCCTCCAGCCTCCTCCTTCCTCCTCTAGGGAAGGAAGAGGGTCCGGACAGCAGCTACGGATCTGACTAGAGGCTCCTGACTGTGGCACTGCCTCTGAAAAGACATGCAGGAGGTGATGGAGGCCCAGGCCACTGGGTTCCAGATTTCCTGGGCCCTCCCTCTCCACTGGCTTCCCTCACTGTCCTCTCATCTGTCTTGCAGTATAAGAAACAAAAGTGACACCCAGAGCCCGAAGGAGAAGTTGTGTTAGAGACATCTGTGGCTCCGTCTCTTCTGGAGCCAACCATCACCATCATCACCATCCTCCTCCTCCTCCTCCTCCTCCCCATCAGCAGCAGCAGCAGTTCTGGAATATTCTTCGTCTCATTGGCTTGACAGAGCAAGAGAACTGGGGCAGGAGAAGCTGACATCGGTCTCTCAGTGCTTCTCGCCGCGGCCATGTTCCTAGCGCCCTTTCTTGTTGCTTTGCCTGCCAGGTCTGACGTACAACCTCCGGACAACATGGCGTTTTTTTGTTTTTTCTCTGTGTTTTTCATTTTGGTGTTTTTGGTTTTCTATATTGCTCTGAAACTGATCCATTGCTTCTGGAGGTCTTTTTACAAGTCTTTGAACGCCAGAGAGGATGTCCCCATAGATGGTCACCTGCACAGAGGGAAGAGAATATTTAAATCTGGGCAGCTCTGGATTTGAGCCCCTGCTGTATGGCTTCCCTAGGGTATGGCCTTTGAGCTCAGTGTCCTCCTTGGTGAGGATGAAGTGAGATGAAGTTGAAGTGCCTCACACAGGACATGGCACACGCCAGTCAGCACCCCTTGGAGGGCCACACTGTGTGGTCACCCCCTGTTTCCACGATGTTCTGGGCATCTCTGCTGTCATGTGTGGTGTCAGTGATTTTTTTTTTTTTTTTTTTTTCATTTATGTATCTGGTACAGAGTCTCACTATGCAGCTTGGACTCATAGTGATCCTCCTGTTTTCAGCCTCCCAGTGCTGGAATTATAGGCGTGTGTCCCTGAGCCACATAGTGGCTCAGTGGCCAGCTCAGTGTGCCACAGGGGCGAGGCCTACATGACATGCAGGACCGGGGATGGAGCCCTTGTCCCAGTGCTTGCCAAAGCAGGCGCTTTGTCTGCTGAGTGCTCTCATGATCCCTCCTCGCCCACTTTTTTTTTTTTTTTTCCCCCCGTCAGTGATTTGTATGTGAGCTTGTCCTGTCCCGGTTTGGAACCCCAGATCCCTCGCAGCTGTGCCGTGCCCAGCAGTCGTCTAGGAGCTGCTCTTCCTGGTCCCTGTCCCTGCACACTCAGGAAGCAGAAGCCCTGGTCCTTGCCCTCAAGAAGTTGCCAGGGTCTTTGAAGCATCAAAGTGCACATTCTCTAAGGTTGGGAAGGATGTCCATGCGGCTTTGGTGGACACTGGCAAGCCAGGCTTCTGAGGGCCTGGGATCAGCCTTTGCCGGCCCTTCCCTGCTTTGCCACTATCAGGGCAGGGAGGGAGAGGATGGGTCCAGGGAGGGTGGTGAGAGCTTACAGAGCAGCCAGAAAATGCAGAGAAGCCACACAGAGGCCTGAGTGTTCCGCTGTCGGCCAGAGGCACGTGCTAGTGTGTTCAGGTCCTTGCAGTGATGTAACATACAGTGTCGTCCATTTGTGTTGATTCACACGCAGTGCTGATTAACGAATAGTGAAGTAAATGTATCGATTTGTGAAAGTGCCTGTCTCTTCTCGATTGATGTTCCCCAGACCTGGGTTGTGCCCCTACTGTGTGCTGTCATACTGAGTGCTGAGGGCTTAGATAAGTCCGATATGAGATGTCCCTGAAGCACAGAGGGAGATCAGAGAGGTTTGCCGAGGAGATAATCGGAACCCAGCCTCCCAACTGAGGGACTCTACAAGCAGTTGGCAGAGATGCATCCACTGGCATGGGGTGATCCTACCCCAGGCCTTTCCTCAGGAGGAGAGAGAGGGAGATGGGGACCAGGGCTGTGGACAGAGTTCATGTCCCTTGTTCTTACCAGCCCAGTGGTGGCTCCATGACCTTCACTTCACTGGCAGGTGCCCATGCCCAGCAGTCAGCAAGGAACTGCTCTCCTGGGTCCTGTCCTTCCGTGCTCAGGAAGCAGAAGCTCTGGTCATTGCCTTCAAGGAGTTGCCAGGGTCTTTGAGGCAGCAAAGTGCACATTACCTGAAAGTAGGAAGAATGTCCACACAGCTGTGACAGACACTGATGTGCGCAGGCTTCCGGGATCCTGGGATCAGCCTTTGCCGGCCTTCCCTGCTTTGCCTCCAACACAAAGCTGCCCAGCTTGGGTGTAAGGCGGGTCGGTGAGGGAGCCCATGAGAGCTTGATTGGTTCACTGTTTGGCGCTGTCTGCCAGCCAGAGAGGACACAGCCTGTTCACGTGTCATGTACCTGGGAAGTGCACGTGGCGGGGCTGCCCCAGGCTGGAGAGGCGGGGTGTACGTGGCAGTGCAGAGATGTAGTCTTGTCAGCCTCTGTCCTCAGCCTTCTGCCACCTGCCTGCATGGAGCCCATGCATATTCCAGGCTTACGTGACCCTCTGTTGCAGCTCTTAAATGCACACAACTGAAGACTTACAGTCACCTCCCAGCACAAAGAAGTAGACTGTGGCCTTTTTACCCAGGGATAGGCAGTGTGGCCTGATAAGAGTATGTTCTGGGGTCACATCCATATTTAAATCCTGCCTCTGTGACT
The DNA here is from genome assembly GCA_004027025.1 of Myocastor coypus. Lineage (NCBI taxonomy): Eukaryota > Metazoa > Chordata > Mammalia > Rodentia > Myocastoridae > Myocastor > Myocastor coypus. The sequence goes on along the minus strand of PVJA010033572.1, from coordinate 16,052 downwards.
TAGTTATGGAGTAATTTGGGGCATGTTTGCTAACCAGTCAATCTTACATTACTTTTGTGTGTGTGTGTGTGTGTGTGTGTCTTTTTGAGACAGGGCTTTGCTATGCAGTTTAGACTGACCTTGGGCTCACTTTTGTATCCCAGGCTGGTCTTGAACTCGCACTGGTCCTCCTGCCTCAGCCTCCCAAGGGCTGGGATTACAGGCACGCGCCACCATGCCCAGCTCTTAAATTTTATATTACAACAGGATGCACATCCTTTGCGACAGTGAGATTAGGGCAGTGAGATTACAGCAGTGCATGTGGTCAGCCATGTGACCTCTTTATTTTTGGCTTACAACCCTTCATCTTCAGTGGGTCCCTGTACTCTCTCTAATGCCTGCTGGCAAGAGAGGACCTGGCATCTGGCATCTCCACCTTGGTTAATTATTATTTGCAGTCATCTTGCCTTTCTGGGGTGCATTGTACTAGGAAGTCCCTGCATTAGGCTAGCTGCCCCCTACCCTTCACTGGTAGGTGCCCAAGCCCAGCGGTTGGCAAGGAACCTAGGCCCCCTTGAGAGACCCTGCCATATCTGGGAACTGATTCTATGGATAACCTTGAGTCTTTGGTCTTGTCCCAGAACCTGCTCCTGGCCCCATCCCCTGCCCTGTACCACCCATCTTGGCTGAGCACCTGCTCCACACAAACTTTCCTCCAGGCAGGAAAGAAGCACAGTGGAAAGGAGGTCAATGTGGGCACCAGGGAGGATGTTATCATGGTTCATAGGATGTTATCATGTGGGTTTATTTTCTTCTCCCATTCTTTCATTTTATATTAGATAGTTTTGGTTCTTCCTGTCCCTGGATGAAAACTGAACACTTTCTGGCCAACCTGAGGTCAAACTCAAAGCGATGGTTACTTTTGAATCACAAATATTCTTAATTCATGAAGTGAAATGTCCAATCCCAGGAGAAAATTACATTTCAGAACTGAATGAAGTCACATTTCCTCCAGTTGGGATCTGCTATAGATGGGATTGTCAGAATTTTATTATTTTTTTCTGATACCAAGAATCAAACCTGAGACCTTGTGCTGGCTAGGCAGGTGCTTATGCTGCTGAGCTATATCCCCAGTTTCTGCCCAGCAGTGGCTGCAGGTGGTCTTGGCCCTCGTGGGTGGGGCTGGGGCAGAAGGGCACGAGCTTGGGACCTGAATGCTGGGTGAGCTGAGGCATCCTGGTGGGAGGAGAAACAGGGAGGCTGGAGCTGGCCACAGGACCAGATCCTGCAGATCCTTGCGGGATTTGCTGAGGAATCAGGATCTGCTCCAGCAGACAGCGAGCCCCTTGTTGTATGATTTTTGTCCAGTGTTGAAAGAAACGACGAGAAGACCAGATGAATGTAGCTTCAGAGGACTTCACTCAGATTTTTCTTCCTCAGTGAGCCCTCTGAAGCTACATTCACCAGGTCTTCTCGTTGTTTCTTTCAACACGGGACAAAAATCATACAAGCGGTGTGCAACATGGGGCACAGAATACGACAAAGGGTAAGTTAAGAGAGGCCTGACCGCCTGGAAAAAGTACGCTCAGAATAGGCGAGACCATCAGCAATAGCTCAGAGTAATGGGAAATCCTGCTTCAGTGAAAAATGAGTATGTCCGTCCGTCTTATTCAGACATTACTCAAAGGAACGGGGTGGGGGTAAAAGTGAAACCTAAGAGTTTCAAGAAATTATTTTGCCTTATAAAAAGGCATTGCTGTTGGTTTCAGCCGAAAGGAAAGGCTGCTTTAAACTTGAAAGTTTGGAAACAAGTTATGAGAGCATATTGTGTCGTGCTTACAAAACTGGGGAACCAATTCCTCTTCATTTACTGTCTCTTTGTAGTTTAATTTCCTTAGCTTTGGAACCATTGCAATCAGACTCAGTAGAAATATTTACAGAGGTCAGCTTCAAATGCTGATACTACTAAACCTCAAGAGCAGCCTCTGCACAAATGTAAACCTGTACGTGAGGCATTTTTAAGACCTCTGCCTCCCTCCCTCTCAAATGTAGATGCTAGCACAACAAAAAGGACAAAAACAGAGCAAGGTGGCCCTGTGGTACATAATTACGAGAAAGTTGCACCCCCTCAAGACCCCTATGTAAAGGCGCTCCCCAAATACCAAGAGCGTCAGTTCTTTACATTTCTCAATGCTTTGTAGTGGGAGTGAATCTAACACATTAAGTCCTAAAAGGAGATTTATGGCATTCAGAATCTGAGGATTTGGAGGATGTAAAACAAAAGGAAACTAAAAATGAGGTGTGTAAGCAGCGAGCTGAGGTAAAGCAATTATCACAATTGATTTCTAAATTGATTGAAGGGCCCAGCGGGATGGCTCAGTGGTCTAAAGCGCCTGCTTAGTAAAGCTTGGGTGGCTGCAGGGACCGTGCTTCGATCCCCGGCACCACATGCTGCGCCAGCCCTGCCTTCAGGGTAGGCTGAGCCGGCCATGAAAATAAATAAACAAACAAAAATTCTAAATTGATTGGAAAAATGGAGCTCATTGTTTAAAAATAAGTACAAAAGTCTAGTTATTTATAGTAAATAATAGCACTGGGGATAAGGGAGGAAAAAGGGACTTTTTCTTCTCCAAGGAAAAAATTTTAAAGGTATAGATGTGATGGAATGTTTCCACCACCAGATCTGCCACCCTGCCAGAACACCAGTGCTGCTCATCTCAGTGATTGGGTGCATTGGAAAGTCTGTAGAGGAGGAGCAGCCCGGGTGTTGGTTAATACTTCCAGTGGAAGCATCATAGATTGGAGCCTTTATGGCTCAGCTTGGACCAAAAATCGGACAACAGCCCCTGGAGATCAGGAACCCTGCACTGGGCATTGCAGAGTCCTTGGGCTTACTGTGTGTCTTAGTTACTCTTCTTTTGTTGCTGGGACAAATGCCCGACACCCAAAATGAAGGAAGGAAAGGTTTATTTAGCTCACAGTTACTGAAGGTTTCAGTTCATACTTGGTTGGATCCAAGGCAGAGAGGCACATGGCAGAGAGCAGCTGTTTATGAGCAAAACAGCAACAACCACGACAGAGGCAACTGACCAACCAGGGGAGCAGAGAGCGACAGCGCTAGTCTGTTTCTCTGTCTCTCTTTATATTACATTCAGGCTCTACACCTCAGCCTATCTGCTTAGGCTACACCCATAATCCCAGAAGTACTCAGACCCATAATCCCAACAATACTAAAACACATAATCTTAGAGATCATGAGGCAAGTCGCAAACTCTAGAAGTCCCTGCCCCATGATTGCATAAGGCTTTGAGGGGACAACTAGACATAAACCATAACCTTCCATCTCTGGATCCCCAAAGCCTCATGCACATCCCTTTGTGCAAAAGACGTTTTAGTCCATCTTGAAGAGTTTCTAAAGTCCCAACAGTTTCAGCATTGCTGAAAAGTCCAAATCCCAAGTCTCCTCCAAGATCCAAGGCAAACTCTCAACTGTGAGCCCCTGTACAATAGAAAAGTTAAACATATCCAACATTCAAAGGCATAAGACAAACATTACAATTCCAAAAATTGCAAACAACAGAGGAATACAAAACACTGGGACCAATGTAAGCCCAAAATCCAGCAGGGTAAACATTAAATCTCATAGTTCCAACTGGAACATCCGAAACAGTCTGCACTGAGTTGTGAACTTCCAAAGGCTTTACATGACTCTGCCCCTACAGCACTCTTGGTGGTAGTTTCCATGGCTTCTCTCTTAGGCCGGCTTTGCACCCTCTTTGCACGATCCATGTTCCTGGCTTTTCCACTGAACAGGCTTCTCACACACAGCTTTAGACACTGCCCTCTCAGGGGTACACTGCCTGGCCCCCCAGGCCTTCTGCAATCTAGGTGGAAGCCTTCTTGACCTCAGAACTCCTGCATTCTCAATGTGTCTAAAGACGACTGCCATGTGGATGATGCCAAGGTCTGCTGCCAGCTGGAGCAGTAGCCAGGATTCCTTCTCTCTTGGTTGTAGGGGTCGAGTGCCTGAACAGATGAACACTCTGACCTTGATTCCAATGAATTCTCTATGCTGGTGCCATTTTGGAACCTGGTTTGGCCGCTGCCGCCATTCTGGTACTTGGGTCTCTGTGGCTTTCTTCTCAAGGCAAAACCTCTCTCCTTTGCAATTCTGAGGCTACAAAGGGTGAAGAGCTGCTACCTCATGATTGCATGAGGCTTTGGGGGGATAACTAGACATAAACCATAACACTGTGTGTGTGTGGGTCAAACTCAAGCATTTCTGGAGCAAAATGAGATAGAAAAGATGTATTAGGACTGGTAACACAGTTCAGTGGCTCAAGGACCTGCCTGTCAAGTATAAGGTCTTCAGTTCAATTTCCAGTACAAAAAAAAATCGTTGGTTGTGTTGTCATTACTTTAGAGGAGGAAGCACCTACCTTCCCAGGCCCTAGTGGCACTCACAGACCTCTTTGAGGAAGTTTCTTTGATACAGAGAGGATTTACTCCAAAGCAAAAATTACCAAGAGCTAAAATTCAGACTCCTCCCCCACCCGCTGCCCCCTGAAACAAGGCTGTCCTCCTGCCTGGAGTTTGGTCTTCGGCTCCATACCTTTTATAATGTAAGGAGAAATTTAGTGGGCTTGATACAAGGGAGGGGCTTTGTTAACAGGAGTCCCTGGTGCTACATGCACGTGAGGGTCATCTGGAGGAGAAGCCTCACTCACACAGCTCTGTGAGCCCTTAGCCAGGGCAGCTGTTTTGCTTGGGCAGCACTGTTTTCGTTGAGACCACACCTGACTCCTGGTTATTCAGGCTTTGCTATGTGGCAGACATCTGCTCAAAAATGAAGTAAGCCTGTTACTTTAAGGAAAACAAGAGCAAGAAAATGTTATAAATGACAAAATTGAGCTTTTATTTATTTATTTGTCTTTTTTGAGACAAGGTCTTGCTATGCAGTTCAGGCTGCCCTTCAGTTCACTTTTGTAACCCAGGCTGGTCTTGAACTCACCCTGATTGTCCTGCCTCAGTCTCCCAAGTGCTGGGATTAAAGGTATGTACCACCACACCTGGCTAAAAAATAATTGAACTTTCTTTCCAGTGTCTGGGGAGGCTGAAGCAGGAAGATTTTAAATTCAAGGCTAAACCTGGGCTATCCAGTGAGATCCTGTCTCAGAAAACAAAACAAGACCAAAACAAAAAAACAGAAGCAAGGAAATAGAAGCAAAGGAACCTGAGACTAAAATCTTTGAAAACTGTTGTCCTACTGCATGGTTTAATTTGGTTTTCCCTCTGTTGTTGCCATGTGAAATTATCAGACCTCTTTTGTGAGTGTGGTGGCACACACCTATAATCCCAGCACTTGGGAGGCTCAGGTGGGAGGATCCTTAAGAGTTTGAGACCAGCTTGGGCTACAAAGTGAGCTCAAGGCCAGGCTAAACAGCATGAGGATGGGAGACCTTGTCTCAAAACGACAAAAAAACAAAACAAAAACAAAAACAAAACCCAACAAAACCAAAACCAAACCAACCAAACAAACAAACAAAAAACAGAAAAATAACCTTATCTCTACGTTTAGGGTTTTTATTTGGATCCTGACTGTATTTTCTCCTATTGATGCTGGCCCATAAGGTTCACATGTCAGTACTGTTTGGCATGCAAGTCTGTCATCTGTCAAGAAAAATTGTCTTTAGTAACTTCATTTCTCCTGTGGCTATGCCATTCATTAATATATTCATTCATTCATTCATTCATTCATTCATTCAGTGCTGAGGACCTCTTAGGAATCTAGAATTCTATCTATATGCCCATCCAGGATGGATTATGTGGTTTAATATGCTCTTATTAATCTGACATGTAGAAAGATACTGTTTTAGGCAGCTATCATTATCCATAGAAATCTGGAGATCTCTTTCTGCCTAAAATTGAGCAAGAAAATTTTTTTCCTTAAAGGCTGTTTCTATTTATAGACACTGGCCCACATTTACATACATACATCCACAGTCCCCTATAGCACCGAGATAGCCAAGTCTGACTGAGAAATGATGAATTGTTTTGTAAACAAGTTTCCCCAACATTGTCACCTGTTTATATGAATCTTTAAAATTGTCTGGTGGAATAGGTAGGAGGAATTGTTCAAAGGTCCACTGGGCTTGGAGATCATTGAGCAGCCTCATTCTTTTCTTCGTCTTTGCCACAGGGCTGGTTTTAGGCTCCTGGTTGTCCAGTCCCCTATTTCTTCTCTTGCACACTCAGTCATGTCAGAAGTGAATGTAGGTAAGAACCTCAGTTTAAAAGAGAACATGGAGACAACACAAGGAAAATAGAACAAAAGAAAAGAAAAAAAAAATGCTCAACCTTTATGGCCAAATAAAAACTCCTCCATATATAAGAAGCCATTCTCTTCCTCTCATTACTTCAAGCATCAGGTAAGTATCACCCACCTCCCTTTATGGCTCAGCATCTGCCCCAAGAGGACAAACTCACCACACCTCCTGCATTTGCTCTGTGACCATGTGAGGGCCATTCTCTCCTTTTTGCACAGAGAAACAGCTAGGAGAGGCAAAGTCACATCTTTCTCCAAGGTCATATCTCAACATATGATGCTCTGATGTGGTAGTATGCTTATGGTCCCAGCTACCCAAGAGGCTCAGGCAGGATGTCTTAGTTACTCTTCTCTCATTGCTGGGACAAATACTGGACATGCAAGCTTATTGCTGTTTTATATTTTTTTTTCTCATTTTAATGAGAAAAAATATAAAACAGCAATGAAACCATCTCAAAACAAATTAGTAGGGTGATGGTTTCAATAATTAACACTTTGCACACTGTTGTCTTCATAGTAGTTATTCAGATGACAAGATACAGACCTGATATCTTGTCTAAACAATATTAGTACAAACTTTTATTCTCAATGAACTAACAGAAAGTAGCTGTATATTTATCCTAACTCTCTCGTGTATACACACATATATATATATTTTTTCTTTTCAAAGTTTCTAATACTAGGAGAAAATACCATACCATGTCTTATAAGTAGATTGTAAGTCAAAGATACATTCTGAATCATAAAACAAAAATTACAATTAAACAATATTCAGAAAATTAATTGAATATTAATTAAAATTTAATATTTCAAAACAGTATTCCAAAGTTCAAATCAAATCATGAGTCCAACTTAGAGGCCAGAATGTTATGTATCATACATACAAATCTGTAATCAATTCCAAGTACTTGCATAGTATTTGAATAGGTTAATATATACAAAAATATCAACTAAGAGAAAGTTTCCATGGTAGTAAAGAATTACTTAGAATAAAACATAACATAAATACTGTGTATTGGTCAGGGTTTTACTTAGAGGAACAGAACAGATATAATATAACACAAAATATACAATCTATAAGGAATTATAAGATTGACTTACAATAGTCAGCCGCAGAATCAGATGAGAAAGCGTGCAGAGGGTGTCTGCATGCTCTGGACTGAAGAATTCAATCCCGAGGTCTGAACTTCATTGCAGCACTCCGTGTAAGTCTCTATCCATCGGTTGATGGTTCTGCGATGGAAGACTGAAGGGTGTGTAATGGACTCTGAAGAGTCTGCGACGATGGCAAAAGATCCAAGCTGAGGGCTGAAGGGTCTGAGCTGCAAGCCAGATGATGAAGTCCAGGCTCAATGGGAAGACTGAAGCTTCTCCGACGAAGTGAAGTCTTGACTCTTTCCTCAGCTCTTTCTTTCTTCTTGTTTCAGAACTTTTGTTTGTTTATTTATTTTTATGGCCGGCTCAGCCTGCCCTCAGGGCAGGGCTGGCGCAGCATGTGGAGCTGGGGATCGAACCGCGGTCCCTGTAGCCGCCCAAGCTTTCCTAAGCAGGCACTTTAGACCACTGAGCCATCCTGCTGGGCCCCCCTCAGCTCTTTAAAAAGTCTCTTTGTGTTCAGTCATTCTGACTTGGGCCCATTGTGCCCTAGGGTAGAACCAATACCCCAGGATGGGCCCTTGGTCCCGCTCTAGGGAGGAGCCAATCATATCCTAGGCAGGCCCTGGTCATGTTCCAGGGAGGAACCAATTGTACCCCAGAGCGGGGCTCCCACCAACAGGGAACCGGGCCCCTGAGTCATTCAGCCAAGTTGACACAATGTATCAACCACTACATACTGGAATGGCAAATATATGACCAGAACTTCTAACAGTTTGGGGATGAGATGTTGCAAAATGTTCTTGTATGTTGTGTACATGGACAGTGTCCGTGACGCTTACTGGTGGCCAGGTGTTACTTGTGGGACTGAGCTACTGCTATTTCCTTGATGTTCACCCTGTAGACCCAGACAGAATCATGACCCATAGGGTATAGGAGAAGTAGAATTTATAGAACATGCTGATGGAAATATTTTGCTGCTGTATACAAAGGAGTAGCTGTAAGACTGCTGTTGTATACCTCTTTTTCTCCTATGTTTAATTGTTTGCCCTATTTGGTGGGTTCTTTTAATTCTCCTTCATGGAGTTGTGGGCATTTTGATCCCTCTCTAGAATATCTTTTAGTAAACTCTATAGGGTTGGCTTTGTCATCATGAAATTCTTTAGCTGTTCTTTGTCCTGGAAATATTTCACTCTCCATTGAACTTGAAAGAGAATTTTGCAGGGTATAGCAAGCAGTCTGGGCTGAAATTTGTTTTCTTGTGAGACTTGTAGTATTCTGCTCCATGCTCTTCTTGACTTCATGGTTTGCAAAGAGAAATCTGCCATTATTATGATGGGTTTTCCTTTAAAAGTGATTTTTTTTTTTTTTTTTTTTCCTCTAGTGGCTGTTAGTATACTGTTCTGGGGCTGAGTTTCTGGGATCTTGATTATTATATATCTGGGTGTGGTTTTAATTTAGTTGATGTTATTTAGAGTTCTATATGCTTCAGATGCTGAATGTCAAATTGTTTCCCCATATTTGAGAAGTTTTCTGCTATTACTTCTGCTCATATTCTTTTTTCTTTTGCGGGACCAAGGTTCGAACTCATGACCTTGCACTTGCCAGGTAGGCACTTGTGCCACAGAGCTATCTCCCTAGCCTCCCGAATATTCTTTTTAGATCATTTGTATTGACTCCTTTTTTCTCACTGATGGCTATTAGCCTTACATTGTTTATCTTTGCATTGTCTTGCAGATGTTGAATTATTTTTTCCAGCATTCTAGTTGTTTTTAAGAGATCTTTACTTACTTTTTTTTTTTTTTTAAAGAAGCACCACATTTCTTTTCTTTTTTTTAACTTCCTTTATTCAGTTATTTATGGCTAGCTCAGCCTGCCCTGGGGGTGGGGCTGGTGCAACACGTGGTGCTGGGGATTGAACTATGGTCCCTGCAGTTGTCTAAGCAGACACTTTAGACCACTAAGCTATCTTGCTAGCCCCATCTTTTCTTACTTTTGCAGTAGCTGCAACGGTGTCTTTAAGGTCTGAAAGTCCTTTTTCACTTTCATTGGTGTGAGTTTGCCAGCTTATGATTGAGGTTTTAATTTCCTGTATAGCACTTTGAATCTGCTTGATGCATTTTGTCTCTTTCCTATATTGCCCCTATATTCAAGGACTCCATCATTTTTCTATTCTCCTCTAATTTTTAAAATCAGTGTCTTCTTTAGAAGCACTTAGTACTTCTTTCATTATAGTTATCATTTCTTTTTTTACCTCAGAAATTATTTCTGATCTGATTTCCTCTATACCATTCTGAAGTTGTTTATTTACTTCAGATGCTATTATCTCAGAGATTTCAGGTGTGTGATTTCCAATTTCTTCTATGCTATTGTCTCCTACACTTGTTCTGGGTGGGCTCGAGGCCTGAGAGTGCATTTTGTTTCTTCTCTTTGTCATTTTGTATAGCCCTGCTTTCTGATCTTTGGTGTAGAGCTTTGATAGAGTTCTTACCTTAGCACCAGGTCTGGATCTACCAAGTTCAAAGTTGGCCAGGTGGGTGTGGCTTGGGTCTGGCTCCTGAGCTCTACTTCTTCCTGCTGCAGCCCTTGGAGGTGAACCTGCTGTGCCACTCTGGCAAGATGTTATGCTCCTGGATCAGCTGGGTGGGTCTTGTCTCTAGTCTCCCTGCAGGGAGTTTTGGCACAGTTTTCCACACTGGGCCTGTCTGATAGATGAAGTTTCACTCACATGCTGGGCCTTGTTGCTAAGTTGAATGAGTTTCCAGGAGGCCCAGGGCAGTCTCACTCACACATTGGGCCTGCTTGCTGGGTTTTGTTTTGTTTTTTGTCTTTTTGAGACAGGGTCTCGCTATGCAGTTCAGACTGGCCTTTGAACTCACTTTTGTAGCCCAGGCTGGTCTCGAACTCACACTGATCCTCCTGCCTCAGACTCCCAAGTGCTGGGATTACAGGCATGCGTCACCACACCTGGCTTGCTTGCTGGGTTGAATGAGTTTCTGGTGAGCCCTGGGAGGTCTCACACACTGGGCCTGCTTGTGTGGAGGACCGCCTGAGCAGCTCTCCTTGAAAGAAGAGTGACTGTCTCCATTTTGACTGAGCCTGACCCTATTTCTTTGTATTGAAATGCACAGAGCTGGCTAGAACTTCTCTTTATCCTTTCAATTGGTTCTAAGCAGTATGTATTGGTTTAGCTGAGGTGCTAGTGGTAATTTTTGAAGATGACACGTGTGTTTTCCTGATAGCCCACACCTGCTGCTCTCCAATATGAGCCAGATCAAGGCAGGATGAAGAGCCAGTGCTCTATGCTGTCAGCTGGGATTGAGCCTCAAGATAGAGGCTATGACTTCCTGGGGCTTGAAAGATTACACATCAGAGATGAAGCACCAGACCCCCAAAATATTAGTTACTATCTCAATAGCATAATACAAATTACTTCCTTTACATATTCTCTCTGAATATGGCAGAGGTGAATGTAGGCCTCTTACCTAGCCCATCTCACAGTGCTCACCTTCTTCCCACAATTCCCTTTCTCAAGCCACTTCCCCTTCTCCACTGAATAAAACCCGAGGGCAGTCCTGGGTCACTCTCTTTGTTTCAGAAGCCATTTTCATGGTTGGACCTAGGGCCCCTTGGCTCCCCATTAATTATATATATATTAATATATGTTATATATTAATATATAATATTAATTATATATATACATAAATATATATATATATATATATATATATATATATATATATATATATATGTCTTAGTGTCTTTGTGATCACCATGGGTTGTGCTGGGAGTGGTAGATTGGAATTAACTTGGTGGAATTCCAATAGCAGGTTTTTAGGATTGTAAGTTTAGACTTCTTGGGCCAAGGCGAGAACCAGGAAGGGACTCGACAGTTGGTGCCCGACGTGGCTGGATCACATGACCACTGTGATCACTGGAGGTGACCCACTGGACCTTGCATGACCAATTTAAAGTTAAGCGAAGCATTTCACTAATTATAGTGCTCAGATGCAAGTAGCAAATAGGTATATATTCATCAAGGATAATAATGGGGCAAGCTCAGTCTTTATCCTCAGAAGAGAAAGAATTTAGATTATTGATTAAAAACTATTAAAAGGTGCCGGTGTTAAGGTACTATCTAAGCAAATTTTTAGATTACTCCATGAGATAGCTACATTTTATCCTTCTTTTCCTAAAACTGGTCCATTGGATCTTAGAGTTTGGGATGAAATAGGTATAAGTTTTTATGTAGCCAAAGCTCAAAAAAGAACAATTCATCCCTAAGCTATAACCACATATAACCTGGTCAAGGGAGCCATCTAGTCCTTCCAATGTAACAGCCCAGGAAGAAATGCAGGTCAGCAATAGCTTACCATTACAAAGCATTCTAGCAATGCTGACCCAATGCTTATAAAAAAGTAATTGTAACTGAGAAAAGCCCTGATGGAACTAGAACAAAAGATTTGGACCACCTAGGACAGGAATTTCCTAATGAGTTTCTAGAGAACAGGAAGTCTCTTTTTAAAAAATGTAGATAATCCTATCACAGTAGTCCCTACTGCAATTTCCTCTGATTTTCAGAACAATCAGGTTAGGAATGAAGCTCCTCCAGCCCCATCCTTAAGGAGGCCAAAATACAGTGATATGAGACTATATCCACAGGCAATGTGCTTTCCTGTCACTGAGGAGACAGAGCCAGTATACTCCAATCGCAAATGTAGTACTCACCTAGACTTAGCATTTTGCTCTTGAAGGAATTAAGGCACAGTGTGTTAGTCAGTGGCGTCCAAGACCCTTACACATTTGATTGCTTAGATAACATAATTTAAGGCTTCAAAATGACACCAAATTATGTGACCCACATCACTTGCACACGTCTATCATCGACACAATTCCTACACTTTGAGTCACAATTGAAGATACTCATCTCAGAACAGGCACAGAGTAATCAAGATAGTGAGGATCAAAATCTTAAATCAGTTACACAGGAAATGCTATCTGGCACGGGATTGTATGCTGACTTAAAGGTTCAGGCATGTGCCCTGCCTCTCCCTTTCATGCAATGTAGGGAACTGCTATGTTGTGCATGGATTTCCATACCAGAGGATGGTATACCTAATAAATCCTTTACCCAGATACTCCAGGGTCCTAATGAAACTTACACCAAATTTGTAGCAAGGTTGCAAGAAGCTATACATAGGCAGATTTCACACAGCAATGCAGCTAAAATACTTATTTGTCAATTGGCATATGAGAATGCCAGTGAGGACTGTAAAAGGGTCCTAGTTACAGTGCTTCATACAAAGGATTTATATACTTACATTCGAGCATGCCAGAATATTGGGTCTACCACCCAGGCTTCTGCACTCATGGCACAGGTTATATCCCAACACTTTACTAATAAATTTGATACAGTTAAGTGTTTTCATTGTGGCAAGCAAGGACACATTCACTGGCACTGCCTACAGCCTATAAGGTCCCTCTATAGGCCTATGGCCTATAAAGGTCCCCTCAGTGGATTTATCTAATACTCACTGTCCACCTTATATGAAAGGTTTTCACTGGGCAAAAGATTGTAAATCTAATTTTCGTAAAAAATGGCACACTGCTGCCAAGAAACAAACCATATGCCCAAACTGAGAGACCCAGTAGCAATAAGAAAACAAGAGTCAGTCAGGACTCCAGTGATTTGGACCCAGTTAAGCCAGTTATACCCAGTTCAAATCAGGCAAGCAATGATCCCACTACCATGATGGGTACAAGGCAAGACCTTAGGTGTCTCACACAAAGAATCACTCAGAATTCAAAACTAGGTTTACCAGTGGCTTCTTGCCTTAATTTGTCAGGGGAAGAAAAGCCAAACTTAATTCCCACTAAAATTTCTACTCTAGCCATTAACTCCAATGTGAACCTGGTAGGGATGAGCCTTTAAGCAAAGAAATTGATTTTTTTTCCAGAGTATTTTGGTTCCTAGACGTATTTGCTACATTAAGTTCAAAGGGAAATCTTTGGGAGCTGATGTCACTATAATTAACAGCCAGTCTTGCATCTTCTTGGCCAACTAGACCCGCCTCCACAGCTCTGATAGGCTTAGGATCTCCTCAATGTGTCTCACAGAGCGTGCTGCCTCTTTCAAAATACATTAGCCCTGATGGACAGGAAGGTATTATAACACCATTTATTGCACCCATTCCAGTCAACCTATGGTGCACAGGCCTCCTAGAAGAATGGGACATTCTCTTACTTAATTCAGAGCTTCAGAGTTGTGTATTACCAGATAGAGGAATGATAGCTAAGATAGAATATCATGAAAGCAAAGGCATAGCAAAAGCTCACAGGGTTGTACTCTAACAATAATTCTGCCTTTACTTAAACAAAAAGGATATAATATTGAATTTATGATGAAAGGCATTGGCACTTTGTAGGAAGAGTTAAGGATTTTATCAATATTGATAAGAGAACAACTGCAATTGGGTTATTTGAAACCTACTTTATTGCAACTATTTTTAGAATCACAGGGGGGTGGTTATATTAAGTAGAACTGTGCATTTTTTCTTGGTCTTATTAGATCTCACTCTAATCTAGGTTTGTTGTCATTAGTTAATTATAATACAGATATTACTGTAAATCTGATTTTCATTTTTTGATAAAGCAACCCCATAAATTTGTTTCTCAAAATTTTAAACACTTTCAAAATGTTTATAAATAATATTAAAATATAAAATTATCAGAGCACAAACTAGATGGATCATGATGTTGTGTCCAGATCATGATTATGTTTGTCAGCTCATTCCTGGGCCTGTTCCTGAACAAAGCTACAATACCAGAGGTCTTAGAACCAGCTGGTCATGGCAAATGATTATTGACCATGTATCTTGCTTTAACAAACCTAAATATATCTATGTTTTTATAGATACGTGCTCACATGCTATCTGCCATACAGGTAAATAGAATCTACATGCCTTATAATATTGCATATCAGCCTTTACTAACTTAATGCTGCAAACATTAAAACTTAATATTGGTCTTGCTTACATTAATACAAATTTTCAGAATTTTATTGATAAATGAAAAATAAAGCATATTACACATACCCCCTATAATCCCCAAGGTCAAATAATAATCCAACATACTTGTCTTAAACTAAAAAAACCTGCCTATCAAACAAAAGAAAGTTGGAACCCAGAGTCAAAAGTTTGATACATTTTATTTATTTATTTATTTATTTATTTATTTATTTATTTATTTTTGTCTTTTTGAGACAGGGTCTCGCTATGCAGCTGAGGCTGGCCTTGAGCTCATTTTTGTAGCCCAGGCTGGTCTCGAGCTCACACCGATCCTCCTGCCTCAGCCTCCCGAGTGCTGGGATTACAGGCATGCACCACCACGCCCGGCATGCTACAAGTATTTTAACTTTTCTGAATCTGGCTTGGTGTGACCTCCAAACAGGTGTTTGGAATGGTCTGGCATCACTTTTAAATTGGGGCCAAGGTTGTGCTTATATTTCCACAGAAAATCAAGAGATTATTAGGATCATCAGAGCTGTTCCATGGCCAGAATCCAACCCATCTACGCAACACATCAAGATCTTTGCCAAGACCTCAAGCAATGAACCCAACAGCACATCATCCACCTACAGCAGCCCATTCATGAGGCTTGCCACCTAGTTAACAACCAGAGTTTGGTTCAGACACGTGATAATGTTCTCTTTATAATCCCTAATCTTATAGCAGCTTCTCTGGGTATTCCTATGGTTTAAGGAGAAGTGTATTGGGCTTACATAGCTAATGCATTTTGGCTTAGACCTCTAACATGGATGGACAGGCCCCCAGAGGTTTTCTATTCTACAGAAAGCAGTACCCATGAACATATTTGGCCTGGCCTACAAATTTTAATGCATTTACAAGAACAGACTAAGCTTAATATTACATCTGATTTTGTATGTCTCCTTTGTGTGTAGCCCATCTACAAGATGCTAACCTTTGCATGTCAGCTGCAGATCAGACTTGGAAAGTACAATCGTTTAAAGAATGGCTTGCCTTATTAACTCTAAATTCTATTCTGTTGCATGGTAACCTTGTAAGAGATTTAAACCTACCATACCTGTCTGTATTCCAGAAGCTCATGCCTCTCACTTTGATGAAGGTGATTTGGACACATGGCAGACTTTCAGGATTCTGTACCATGGATGAGACATATGTAAATTTAATTATTCCTTTATAGACTGATTCCTTCTAGAGAAAGCTCAAGATCAGCACAAGATTTCTTTTGCAGCCTCCTCCATCTATATCATGATCTAGTGGCCTTGTCCAATGTTACATGGTCAAGTAGAGGCCTTAATCGTCCCATCCCTAGACTCGTTATCAGTGACAAAACTGGGCCCCATGCAATATACTTTGTGGACTCTAGCCCTACCTTTTCGTGGTGGATTCCTGCAGACTGGGCATCTTCAGCTGATAGATGGAGAAAAAGTCAAAGCAGCATTACAAGGACATAGACATATAAAAGTGAACATATGTGTTTATGGTCCTCAAGTACTATTAAAAAGAAAGATAGAGTGGCAACCAAATATGGAGTCATGTACTAAAAGTCATCTGACCCATTGTATCAAGCCTGAACATCCTTCTAATAACTCCACAGTGGTAATCATGGT
>PVJA010033571.1:0-23212 GCA_004027025.1 Myocastor coypus | reverse complement strand
TTAAAAGCAACTGCATTTTTAAAAGCAACTGCTGGAATTATTTATGCATTTATGACACATTTGAAAAAGTCTAAACTACATGCACATTAGTTCTAGTCTTTAATGTTTCAATCTTTTTATGTAAGAAATAAGGCCAGAATATATTCTCTCTCTCTCTCTCTCTCTCTCTCTCTCTCTCTCTCTCTCTCTCTCTCTCTCTGTCTGTCTCTCTGTCTCTCTGTTTCTCTGTCTCTCTGTCTCTCTCTCTCTCTCTCTCTCTGGCTGTATACTGCTACCGTTTTACAGATGTTGACTTGATTGCAATTTTGAATTTAATGCTGTGAAATTTTTCCATTCACTTTCTGCCCTGCTAATACTCAGATATGTTATTTTTTTGCTCTTTTTAGACTCATCAAGTAGCAGAATTTTACCATAGTCTCAATGCAGTAGCATGTCTAGAAGTTTATGTATACTGAATGTAAACTCGATCTGAATCATTGATACAAAATCAGTAACAAATACAAAAAGATATCTGTGCCTTTTCTGTCTCAATATTAATGATCTGCACACAGGATTTAAAAGAGAACTATAACATAACTCTATGCATATGTTCCCATGGGTGATGGAGGTCCAGATAGCTTCCTAGGTTCTTGTGTCCAATGAACAAAGAAATGGATATGGTATGTGATGACAACCAAAAGCAGTGAAGCTTATTAAGGCCATTGAATACCGAGAGTGATCAGATTCACAGCTGCTGAAGAAACGTCATGAGTGATGCATGTATAAGATATGGGAGTTTAAAATGCCACAATTGTTTGATGGGTGACTTCCACTACAGTCTTTTAGAATATGAATGAAAATGATGGACAAGGTTCTGAGTCATGTCACCTGTATTTAATGTGAAGATCCTTTTCCACAGTTCACTCTGTTATAATGGGATATATGAGACATAGTCCATATGCACGAACCTTTAAGAAGCACCAGGTAAAGAGAGCTTACTACAGGTCATTGGTCCATAGGCCTCCTGGATTTCAATTTTGGAATTTCCAAGGCAAGGTCAGGGGTGTGTGCTTTTATATCTTTGATTATAGAATGTTAAGGGTGGCCCTGGAGTATCACGCAAGTTCAGGTGAGTAGAGAAGTCCTACACCACCTGTTGTACATCATGACCCTTATTTCATAATTAGCACTGTCAACGTGCCAAAGCATGTCAACTGAGACAGAGAGTAAGACTAATTAGTGGTGAGGGATGAAGGCTCCCTAACTAGTTGTAAGTTTTTACTGAGCTGGGTGAAAAGCCTCTCAAAGGTCAAGTGGCGGTGACCTCAAGTGAGCACATGGAAAGAGATCTACACTAGATGGAGAAAGAGGTCATCAGTGATAACAATTATTATGAGGAAGCTAAGTTTCAAGAGGAAAATCATGCAGAGTGATGAGCTGCAGAATTTCTGAAAAGGCAATTAAGTTTGAAGTACCTCTAATTAACTTCAGGGGTGAAAAGGAGATTTAGAAAGATAGTGGAGGAGGAATAAATCATGGGGCTCCAAGAAAAACAATGTTTTCTTCATTAAAATTCTTTTACTTAAATATCTTTCTGTAGAATCATAAAGATGGCAGAAGCAACCTAATTAAGAATTTGCGCATTACCTATTAGTCATTTTTCAATCACATTATATAATGCCCTTGGAAAAGGAACTTACGATAATGAATGCGTTCTACCAATTAAAGTAACCCAGAAATTACTTTGATTTACAATAAAAAGCCACACTTGACAATGACAGTACAACTACTTCATTTTCAAACTCTAAAACAAGTTCAATCACTCTGCACTTGCCTGAGTGCTTCTTTCTATGCTGAAATTGGGTGTATCTTTATCAGGAAAGCTTGTTAAACATAACTCTAGGTTATGATTAATCTAGCAAAAGGAGTTTTTAAGAAATGTAGGATTAGTTTCATGTCTGTTACATCTTTATTTGAAAAAGACTTCTATATCCTCAGGAAAGGGAAAATATCAAGGATTGGAATTATACCTAATAATTAAAATCTGCCTTACCTTTTAAAAATTACTCTTCAATTCTGAAAAGCTTACAAAACTCATCTGAATTCAGAGTAATTTAAGAAGCATTTTTCCCCAAGTGAACAGATTGCCTAACTTGTATTCTTTCATTCTAAAGAGACAATTTATATGATCCTAATCAAAATATTAATAAATTTGAATTATTAAACTCATTTGTATAATTTCACAAATGAGGAAGACTTTTACAGTTGAAGTCTAAAGTAACTATTCTCTTTGTGTTGTAAAAGTTCAATTAAATTTATGATGGCTTATCAGAAACAAATGCTTTTCATAGATGCTTTAGTGTGATAATCTTGAAATACTGGTGATCTTGAACATACTTGAACCACAAAATCCTAAACATTTATTTAAGAACAGTTTAATGTTGATGAAATTATAGCAGTCTGAAAGGAAGAAAAAAACTCAGTTTAAGAACAGCAGAGGCTTTTCATGAGTGGAATATCAAGGGGTGGAATTAAAAACAAATTAGCATGTGGAAGATGTCACTGTTACACATCGCCTTACCACCACCTTGATATTTGGTAATTAAGAACCTGCCTGTAAGGGCCAGCCAGATAGTTCAGGGGACTAATATGCCTGCTCAGGCAAACACAGGGACCAGGGCTCGATCCCTGTGTGGCATACCATGCTGGTCCACCCCGGGGGCGCACTATGACTGTGATTGAGACTGGGCATGATGGCATGCAACTGTAATCCCAGTGCTTCGAAGGCTGAAAACGGGAGGATCACTACAAGTCTGATCTGTGTAATTATATCCTGTAGACCCTGTACTGAATTAATTAAAAAGAAAACAGGTCTTTGTATCTCAAAGCATAATTTTTCCATGTGTAAAATAACAAAATTGATAATTGAAAAATGTTTATATTCCAGATGTTTATCTATGACTATGTGGGAAAATAAGTTAAATGGTGTTAATCTATGGGGTATGTTGCATGACATCATAAAATTTAAGGCAAAAAAATTTTTGTTGAACAATGTTCTCAAAGCTATACATTCCAGAATGGAGTTTACCTACGGTTTATTCTACCTTTTAATAATTTGCATATTTATGTGTACAATGATGATATTTTTAAATACAAGGACTAAAATATAAAATAAACATCTTACAATATGTTTGCACACCTCGTTTTTTGTTGGCTTTTTTTATTATGAGATTTAAATAGACACAGATTTCAAGGAGATATTCCATTTCTTCAGCCCAAAGACAAATTCTATAACACAAAACTTGAGTTAAGGTCACATTTTTAGCTTATGTGCTGTATGTATTTGGGACAGGGTCTCACTCTGAAGCTCTGACTCACAGTGATCCTCCTGTATTCAGCCTCCCCAGTATGGGGATTACAGGCATGCGCCACCACTCTCAGTCACCCTGGCTGGCTCAGCACTCCCAGGGGCTGGGTCGTGTCTATGTACTCACTTTGTCTGCTGAACTATCTCACCAAATCAACATAATGTGCTTTAACCAAGAAAATTTAAGTGTGGCTATAAATGTAAACTTTGAATTAATAGACAAGTTGAGGATCACTAAATGCTGTAATAGAAAAGCAGTTGATAACCCTGAAGCACAAAAATTAAGTGTATCATTCACTTATTTATGAATTGCAAAGCAGTAGAAAGTACATGAGTTCAGCAATTTAGTCCAAAATATGTACTTTATATTTAAGAAACATGGCAGGAGGTTTGTATAACCATTGCACCTGAAGTGGGATTTTAGACAAAATAAACCTCATTACCAGCAAAATTCAATCATAATATATCTTTGCAAGTATAAACCAAAGAATCACTATTAATACTGACTGTACTTTTATCATTTATTGAAAATTTTATACTATGTTCAAAATTTGAACAAATTTATTTGAAATTTGACATATTAAGTAAATGAAAAATTGAGAGGTGAAAGAATTCTTTTCAAAAAATTATTAATTTGACTAGCTTAAAATTGATGATTATAGGGGCTGGGGAGATAGCTCCAAGGCACAGGTGCCTGCTGGGCAAGTGCAAGGTTGTGAGTTTGAACCCCGGTCCTGCAAAAAAAAAAAAAAGAAATTGATGATTATAGTTTAATTTAAACTTAAAACTATGTTTCTAAGCTCTTTGAGAAATCATGTACTTTTGAACATTTAAGAACAATTTAATATAAATTCGGGAAAAATGCTTATTTATTAATCAACCTGTTTTACACAATAGACTGCTAAAAGAAAAATAAATCTCATATATGGTCAACAACTCTCTTAAAAGTAATCATACTCATAACCATGATGGAAAATCAGGTTACAATACACAAGTAGTGTATTTTACTACTCTCTTTACTCACAGTAGTAGCCTATTATGTTAAAGAATTTTAATTCCTTGTGAAGACTGTTTGGACAAAACAGAAGATGTTTTTCATTCTACACCTACTACCTCTCAAACTACTTGAAACGGTAGAGATTGAGTTCTGTTCATGACCTGCAATACTCAGTCATTGATTGGGAAGGGTGAACTGCCCCTGGGATGCAGAATCTCTGAACTCTGGCTGCCTGAAAGCTGTATTTCTTACCTATGTACGCTTCCACTTTGGTAATGTAGTTATCATGGAATCAAAACTTTGGACACACATGTGAGAGTTGTCTATCTAATAAACTGTTAGAGAAAAATCAATAAACTTCAAGTGTTAAGAATTTCAGTTAGGTTGAGCCAGTTCTTAAAATCATGATTATGGCAAATATTTAAGACCAGAATTGGAGAAGACACAACATTAAAAAGGCCAACTGGGGCAAAGGCTGGTGAGGTTCTCCTTTTCCATATTGTCTCCCTTTTCCCCTTATATCTCTTAGTTAATTTGAATATTCCTGTATGATACAAATTTTTCTCTACATAGAAATCTCTAAAATGCATGTTCCATCAGTGGAGAGAGTTACCATTTGGATTTTCAAATTAAAACTTATATTTCAAAACATGTCAGTAGAGTACTTCCAGTATTTGATACAATGCACATTGTTGTCCTTCTAGTAGTTATATAGAGCATAGGGTGTAGACATGAGAATTTTTCTAATCATTATTGGTACAAAAAATTTCTTCCCACTAAACTAAGAAAGAGTAGTTATATAAATAAGCAATGCTCCATAATTGCAGTGGGTTATTGGCAAAACTGGAAATGATGGAAGCTGTTGATTTAAGTCTTTTATGGTTCAGCATACTAATCTAGCTTTATGTTTTATGGTTACATTTTTCTGCTGGGGTGGTTAAGGGCATATTAAAGTGAGACCTGTACACTGGAACTTTTGTATCTCCCAAGGTCAGTCAAATCCCCTCAGGATTAACTTTGAAACCATGTAGAACTGTTGTCAATGTCAGCCATCTGGATAAATCACAGCCATGCTTGACCAATTTGCTCTCTGTGAAAGCCCAAGAGAATGTTTTCCTCTCGGTGACTCTCAAATAGGAGAGAACTATTTAGACTGTTTGCATATCTCTGTAACTTCCTCTGGATTCGAAAATCTATTTCGATACTCAATTTATTGCAACATCATGTATCATAATGCTGGAAATCCCACTATAACTCCATACACCAAAAAGAGCTTATAAAATATGAGTTTTGAAATAAAATCAAGGTTAGCTAGAGATCGTGTTAGTCCTATACACTAACGCGCAGCCACGTTACAAAGAAATCACTTCAGTCTTTGAAACACTGCCCCTTCAGTGCAGGGAATTCACACTTTGTTTTCCTGTATTTCTCTCTTCATCCTTGTCTCTTTCCTTTTCTGGGGCTCCCCACAGATATTTGCACTTTGACTCTCACACACCTTGACTAATTTCTAAATTTCTCAAAATAATCAATATTTCCTATTCCTCTGCATTCTTATGAACACTCTGGGCACCTGTCCAACATCTTGGCACTTTTGTAGATACTAACTGAACCATCACTTTTCCCTTACACTTTGCTCTAGCAGTCTACGTTCATATCTTATTTGGATTCTTAAGTGAGAGAATAGATTGAACTAACCGAATAAAT
Organism: Myocastor coypus; assembly: GCA_004027025.1. Lineage (NCBI taxonomy): Eukaryota > Metazoa > Chordata > Mammalia > Rodentia > Myocastoridae > Myocastor > Myocastor coypus. Next base: position 17,162 of record PVJA010033571.1, on the reverse strand, counting down.
GGTATATTTGAAATCCCCCTAGTTATTTACAACAAATAATAATATTCAGGGTCTGGGGAGATAGCTCAGTGGAGCAAGTGCTTACCTGGCAAGTACAAAGACCTGAAACAGAAGAGCGACTTAGGAGAGTATAGCACTCTAAAGAGATGATTGTAGCTTTGTTTGTGGTTGTGATAATGTGGAATTCAAGGAACTGTTAAACTTTAAGGTCACTAAGACCCCTTTAGTCAATGAAAGGGCTTGAGCTGGGAAACGATCTGATCTTATGGAGACATTGATGCAAAGGAACCGATGTGAATGAAGCGGCACTGAACGGTCACCAACGGAGCTAGAGAAGGCAGGGGATGGGGAGACTGACCTTACGCAGGAGAGAAAGTGGCTTTTATCAACATTGGATGATGACTGTGAATTTGGAAGCAGAAACACACAGTAATATTTTCAGTTAGCAAATGAGGAGCATGTACCCATTCCCCTCTGCTCAGCCTTCTGCCTCCCATTCTTTCCTGTGTGGCACAGCCTGTGTGCTCATGAAGATGAGTGCAAGGTGGGCAGTGATCAAGACCAGGGCAGGGTGAAGGTTTGAGGCAAATGCTTTCAGAGATGAAGACACTGAACTGAACAGCTTTGTCTAGCAGACCTAGCAGACAGCTTGAATTTCATATCCATAAATATAAGCTATTTAAAATCTGTTATTTTAGGTTTATAATTGTGTCCATTAAGTAGATAGTATGTAAAAATAAACTTTTGTTTATCTTTATATATACTTTTAATATGAAGGATGGGCTAAATTATTAAAATCAAGAGAGTTAAAATAGTAGAAAGAGAACTGTTCAGCAAACATAAACACTGGAATATCAAATTTAAGGCTTATTGCAAATAAGGAGAAAATTTATATTTAATGAGTATTCATAAGATTTTCAAATTATGATATTTAATGAATGAGCTGGGAGATGAGCCTTGAGAAATAGCTAGAATTTTTAAATTATGTCAAAGAAGAGATTATGTAAGTATCAAATTATTATTTGTGTAAGGAAATCTTGGAGTGGAATAGAAAAGTATTCCAAAGTGATCAGGCCAATGGACTGTGGTGAATTTATTGTGTGTCTCAACACAGTTGCTGAATTTGGCCTAGATCCGCTTGTTAATACCAGGTGGCATAATCAGAGTATTTGTAAGTATTGGTCTAAACGAAAAAGTTGCCGTAGAAGAACTTCATCCAAGAAGTGTGAACATGTATGTACTGGGCATGTGCATGTCAGCTTCGCTCTTTGTTCATGTGTTAGCTGAGATTTATGTGTTTACCAGTCACTGTCTAAATGAAGAGGACAAGTGTCGTGCTTCCACAGAGGAGACTGCACACACTGCACAAGGAAGAAGCAAACACTGCCTAAGAACGCTGCAGGCCGGGAGATTTTTCCTCCGACCACGAAAAAGAGAAGGTGGAATCATTCACAAAAGTGAAGGTGAGATAAAAGAACAGGAGTTTTAGATGATAGCAAGAGCAACAACAACAAAAATGAACAAAAAAGAAACCCCTTCAAAAATAACAAAATAGAGTCAGAACAACTTATAGACAAAAGTGAAGGGATGATTGTAGAATGAAACAATAAGATGATATGTAAATTATCTAGCCCTAACCAACTCTTGAAGGACATTATCGAGTACCTTTTTTATTTTTTTTTTTTTTTGGTTTTTTTTTTTTTGTCTTTTTGAGACAGGGTCTCACTGTGCAGCTCAGGCTGGCTTTGAGCTCACTTTTGTAGCCCAGGCTGGTCTCGAACTCACAACGATCCTCCTGCCTCAGCCTCCCAAGTGCTGGGATTACAGGCGTGAGCCACCACGCCCGGCTCGAGTACCTTTTTTAGAAAAGGTTAAAAATCATCCTGCTCACATTTTCTCCTTTGGTTTAGTCTCCATGGTTACTGTATACATTTTCCTACGTGTTTCAGTTGTGGAGTTTTAAGTAGGTTATTCATATTTAACCTCATTATTCCACACTAGAACCCTCTGCATCCAACAGGAATTTATTTTCCTTCAAAAGAAGTTTGATGAGCCCATTTTGACAGATTGTCTTTGTCTATGGAAATTCACTAACACTTGGCAGGGTGCAGCTGGTTTATCAGGATGTCTTTTGATGTCTTATCCCCAAAGAGCATGTTCTAATGCACAATAATTCCCCACATAGCTCTTCAAAATCTTTTATTCTCCCATGTAAAGGCATGAGTTGGTTTCACAGGTACTTTCCTAAGGCAAGAAAATTCTTTTTTAAAAAAAGCCTGTTTTAGCAGCCATGGTACCAATGTGTAGGGAATAAGATTTTGCCCTATGTATACAAAAACATCTGCTTTTATTATTACTTGTTTGCTTATTTATTTTTATGTCCTTCGTCATTACAGAGTCTCAGTATGCAGTTGGAACTCACAGTGATGCTCTTGCTTTCAGCCTTCCCATCACGGGGATTACAAGTGTGCACCACCATGCCCCGTCTCAGTGGCCAGCTCAAGGCATGGGGGTGGGGGACGGGGGGCGGGCAGCATGGTATGTGATGCTGGGAATTGAACCCAGGTCCCTGCACTTTCCTAAGCAGATGCTTATTCTGCTGAGCTATCTTGCTGGCCCCAAAATATCTACTTTTAGATATGATGTTTGTTTCTAATAAGTTTTAGTAAAAAAAAAAAAAAAAATTTAGGTAAAAGAATGCCTATAAGGCTGGGCGTGGTGGCTCACGCCTGTAATCCCAGCACTCGGGAGGCTGAGGCAGGAGGATCGGTGCGAGTTCGAGACCAGCCTGGGCTACAAAAGTGAGCTTAGGACCAGCCTCAATTGCATAGCGAGACCCTGTCTCAAAAAGACAAAAAAAAAAAAAAAAGAAAAAAAAAAAAGAATGCCTATAAAATTACAAAGATTTTGGACTCTTTACTTTCATTTGCTGTACACATTAGTGTTATAAATTATTTCTAAAATATTTTCTTAACAGGCAGATAAGTGCTAAGAACATTCTAACCTTCCAGATATGATGCTTATTAGAAACCCTGTATGAATACACTATTCTCCATCAAGTTCAAAATTTCAGGTACCCAACTACTCTCTTTATCAGAGTGGCAGTTATAAGGTTGAACTGACTACAAAAATGTGCCAAATAAGGGCCAGAGTGATAACCCAGTACACAGCACCAGCCAGGGAAGTAGAAGGTCCTGAGTTCAATTTCAAGAATAAAAAAAAAAAAAAGTAAAAAGGTACCAAACATTTAAATTAAAGATCTTTAAATTTTTGTATATGTGTGTTAGCCTTCAGTGAATGTTTTCTTTCTTTTTTTTATTTATTTATATTATGGCCCGCTCAACCTGCCCTGGGGGTGGGGCTGGCGCAGCATGTGGTGCTGGGGATTGAACCTTGGTCCCTGCTGCCACCTAAGCGTGCCTAAGTGTTCCTAAGCAGGTGATTTAGACCACTGAGCCATCCTGCCAGCCCCTCAGTGGATGTTCTCTTACATGCACTTTCTTGGTGTGTTAGTGAAAGCATACTATATGGTAAATGTGGAAGTGAGGCAGATCTTGTAATTTGAAGTGCCATCAACTTGCAAAATAGGAAAGGAGAACAAAATACAATTAGAGCACTCTTACAATATGCACAGCAATTATATATGTTATCAATTGTAACATATGCAATAGTTACATATTTCTTGAAGGAATTAATCTATTTTCTGTAATTAAAAAACAACATCATTATGAGATTTTCAAGGCTTGATTCCACTTTTGTCCTTTACTGCCCTATCAAAAATAATTTTGATTTGGAATTAATACTGGGCATAGGACATCACTGAAATATTATAGGAACATTAGATTTGACCAGCCCTACCAGAGCACTTGAACACTGTAGAAAGAGGTAATATCACTGTTGCAATAAGATAATTTTAACTGCAGGTTTATTAGACTAGTTCAGTAAAAACTGAAGTCCTATTAGAACTGACCTATATGGGGGCTGGGGAGATAGCTCCGAGGCACAAGTGCCTGCTGGACAAGTGCAAGGTCGTGAGTTCGAACCCTGGTCCCACAAAAAAAAAAAAAAAAAAAAAAAAAAGAACTGACCTATAGCTTGCAGTATGAGGTTATTAGAGTGTGAATGCTTACATCCCTTCAAAATTCACACATTGAAATATTAACTCTTGAGGCAGCTGTATTAATGTCAGTCCTCTGGGGAGTCAATGAAATCATAAAGATGGAAGCCCCTATTGAACAGGACTGATACTGTTAGGCAAGTGGCTCCAGAGAGTTACCTCATACAATCCACAATTTGAGAACGAAAATATATCAGTCTGTAGCTAGAAGAGGCCTCTCATCAGAATCCAAAAATATTGGGGACTTCCTTATTTATAAATGTTTTAGGATTGCATTCTTATAATACAGACTAGTGATGATCAGTTTGGAAAATTGGAGATATATATATATATATATATATATATATATATATATGGCTTTATAAACCCTTTCCAAACTCTTGCGAACCTTTCCCCCACTGTAAAAAACACTTCTAATGTTCTTAACCATTTTCAAAATTCATAAACTTATATTACTTTAACAACATAGGTAGACTGTACATTACTGCACAATCCTGTGATACAGACAGAAATCTGCATAAAAAAATGACTAGCATTTTTTGAAAACCTGAAAAAGAGTGAGTCTACAAAAATCAACCATGAAGTACCTAGGGACTAATGTATATCACTGCATTTTGTGACATTGGTGCTATAGCTGCTCATTCATACCAGTCAGTACTACCAACCTGCTATGTTTCCTGAGCACCAAGCAGGATGGGGAGATGGCTCAGTGGTCAAAGCAATTGCTTGGCAAGCACAAGGACCCAGGTTCAATCTCTTGCATGGTATACCATGCCAACTGTGAAACTAGATGTGCTGCACAGATCACTGAGACCAGGTGTGGTAGTGCAGGCCTGAGATTCCAACACTGGGAGGGTTGATATAAGAGGATCACTATGAGTCCAAGTTTAAATTGGAGGAAAGGACTCAACTGGAAAATAGATTAGACACCATATGTATTGTATTCTGCCCTAAAAGCTTGTCAACATTTCACTTGAGATTTTAAGCAAAACTGAGATTAAAGTCAGTGGATGCAATTGATCTTGAAGTGAATTTTTTTTTTGAAGTGAAATTTTTAAAGGCAGCCCAATCTCCAGGCGAAGGTATGGGTACTGCTGGCTGCTTTTAGCCACCTTTTCAGCATACCTGGGTCACAAAGTTGAGCAAAAAGCTTTAAACATCTTACATTTGGGCTAGAAGGAGTCATGCACACTTGAAACCAAGGAATTTGGTTGCTGAAGATATTACCAGTATTAAAAAGAAATTAATAACTTTGTACAGGGATAATTTAAAAAATACCTTGAAAGAACCTCAGAAATTAACAAAATCTCAGCTGTCACAACCACAAAAATATAAAAATGTCAAGCTTACATTTCAGATGAGTCTTTGAGACCATGCTCAGTAAAGGAGTTCCTGAGAAAATGTTTCTCTAGAGTGCATTTCAGTAATTCAGATGCTCACAGCAGCTGCAGCTATAATTCAAGGGCACCTTGCTATCTCCCAAAGGCAGCAGACTTTGGAGTCATCCACATAGTTTTTGTTTTATCATCATGAAAAGTGCTAAATTTGTAATGGCAGGAAGACTCTTAGGCACACTTCAAAGGAAGGCAGGTAAGCCCGTGAAAGCATCCTGTGGGAAGGTGTAAGAACAAGGTCAAGGGTACAGTGGTGATGCAGGAAGACAGAGATGCTGAGACTTTGGTGCATCTGCCTAAAGTAGCTTTATTTCATGAGTACATCCAGTCCTAGAAAGGCCCTGTTGGTTGCAACCAGTGAAACAACATGAACCTGATTCTAAACAAGGGGCTGTAGGAGTTGATGCTTGCTTTGCAGAAATTCTATGCTATTTTATCCTATTGTTTTTTATCTCCATATTCCTCTATTTTGGAATGGAAATGTTTAACTGGTTCCATTAAAATGGTAAGCCTTGGGATTCTGTAACTTGCATTTCTTTTTTTTTTTTTTTTTTTTTTTTTTTTTAACAAGTTTAAGGTACACATATACGAGTTAGCCTTGAGTCTCAGAAGAGAGGCAGACATGCACTTTTGAAAACTGCTAGAAATGTTAAGACAATAGGAGATGTTCACATTTTAAATTTTATGTAAGATATCATGCTAGTCAGAACTATGATCCTATATTTATTTGAGGGCTATGTATTGTTGAAAATGTGTTTGTGAGAATTGCTCAGAGGACTTAAGCACCTTCTTAGGCAGGTACAGGGATCTTACGTTATGGCAGCCCCACCCCTAGATCGAACTGTGATAGCGATTGAGAATGGGCATGGTGGCATTTACCTCTAATCCCAGGCTTGGGAGGTTGAAAACAAAAGAATCACTACAAGTCAGATCTGTGTAGTGAAACCCTACAGATATTTCACTTAATACATAGAACAAAATAAAAAAAATAATATGTTTTTGTATAAGTGATAAATGACAAGATATGATGACCAAGGTGATATTGTTAACTTGAGTGACTTGGAAATCACCTAGGAAGCTGAAATAGCATGGCTGAAATTATGTCTGTGTGGATGGTTGGTGGAACCCTGAATCTAGGCACAATGTTGTTGTTTACTCCCTCGCCATTGGTGTCCTTTCTATTCTCCGTTGCTTGACTACCACGAACTGAACAACTCTGTTCCACTGTGCCCTTTCACCATGATATCCCTAACTGGCAGCAATATATTGAATTACCTGAAAGCATGAGCTACATTATATATCTCTTCCCTTAAACTGAGTCATTTATGTGTTTAGTATCAGAGAAATACTGGATTCAAGGATGAACTTTAGCATTACTTCTTTTTTGGTGTCAGGGAAAAGTGTGAAAAATTTGGGCATCAGTTCTTGTATAAAAGTCTGACAAAACTCAGTGGTAAATCCAACAGGGCATGGGATTTATTTCATTGGTTGAATTTTTGTTATTGCACAGTGTATTCCTTGTGGTTATCTGCTTAGATGTTTCTCAAATATTCTTGAGTTGCTTTTGGAAAGTCATATGCTTCTATGAAGTCATCAATTTCTTCAAGATTCTGCAATTTATTTGGAAAATACATTTCAAATTATTTCTAAAACTGCTGCAGGGATGTCTGTTTGAATTCGTCTTTTCAGGTCTTTTGTGTTAATTTGAACTTTCCCTCTCTTTTCACATGAATAGCTAACACTTTATGAGATTTATTTGTCTTTTCAAAGAACCAAATCTTTGAGTTTCTGATCTTGTTCACAGTCAACTTTTAATGCTTTACTGTTGTTTATTATATATTAACTTCCACTGACTTTGGAATTTTTCACCCTTGTTTACTTAGGTCTAATAAACATAATTATAGTATTTATTTGGGATTAATTACAGTATTTATTAGGCATTTATAGATATACACCTTCTCCTAGAAATGTTTTGGGTTGTGATCCACAGGGTGTTCTGTTTCCATGATGATCTCATTAAAGGAATTTTTAAATTTGTCCCTTACTTTGTTAAAGGATTCAAGACTACATAAGAGTAAACTACTCAGTTTCCATGTATTTGGCTAATTTCTATTTTCTTGCCTAGTGATTTCTAGTTTTCTTGCTCTGATCTGGTACAGTACATAAGATTATTACAATTTTTTTTTGATTTATGGAAGTATGTTTCATCACAAAACAACAGATCATATTGTGCACCCTGGAGTTACTGAAAAGAATGAGCATTTTGATTTTGTTACATGAAACACTCTTTAGATCTTTAAAAGTTATTTTGTTGTTAATGTAATTTGACTGTGAATGTTTCATCATTGACCTTTTTTGTTTTTGTTTTTGTTTTTGTTTTTGTTTTTTTTTTTTTTTGAGACAGCGTCTCGCTGTGCAGTTCAGGCTGGCCTTGAGCTCACTTTTGTAGCCCAGGCTGGTCTCGAACTCGCACCAATCCTCCTGCCTCAGCCTCCCGAGTGCTGGGATTACAGGCGTGCGCCACCATGCCGGGCCCATTGACCTTTTTTTGATCAAGTTGTGATTTGTGGAAGTGTTGTATAAAAGTACCCCACTAGGAGTATATTGATATTCTGTTATGTCATGTTTTTTAATGAAACTGTGAACAGATTTTCATATCATATATTTAAGGTTGCTATCTTTCAGTGAAATGTTTGTCTGATTAATATATGGTGACCCTTTTATCACTCCTGAACAGCTATAGTTTAAAATTAAAATAGATATAAATTGTCAACTACAGAAGTTATTAGTCCCTGCTTTGTTTTCTCTGGGCTCTTCTAGGGCCTCCTCTCTGTTCAGGATTCATCACTTTATAAAAACATTCTTTTAGAAAAACTAAAAAGCACAAACTGAGATAATGATTGAGACAGGGTGTGGTGGCGCACACCTATAATCCCAGCACTCTGGGAGGCTGAAAACAGGTGGATCGCTATGAGTCCAGCCTACGTAGTGAGACCCTGTAGACCCTGTATCCCAGGTCCTAAATAGATAATAAATAAATCAATCAATAAATAAATAAATAGATAGATAGATAGATAGATAGTTTCTAGACCAATATGACAGTTAATTTCTTGACAATGATAGCTCAAAATTGGAAACTGGAATAACTTTTTGCAAAGTTGACAGTATAATAAAGTTTCAAACACACACACACATATATATATATATATATATATATATATATATATATATTTCCAAATTCTGCAGTTATTTGAAGAAAATTATAGAGATATACAACATATTCCATTACCCAAAAAATAGCAAAATTCTGTTGCCATTTTGGCACTTGGAACCATTTTTTTACCCATCATCTGGAAAGAAATCCTGCTAGAGTAACAACATTATAAGCCACTCTGATAAAGCACATTTACTACTATGTATCACCTACCAGCACAAGATATTTTACTTTCGCAGAGGTATGATAATGTACTGTCCTCACACACAATATTAGAGGATACGATTTTCATGGCCTTATTTCAGACAGGATTGTATCTTTCTTGCAGAGAGCCCAAAACATGATACTACATGGCTTTGTAACATTCTTAGGTAAGATTTCCTTTCGTTAATGTCACAATTCAAGTATGCATGCTATTTATGATATTTAACTAAAAACTGCTTTTATAGAACCTGGAGTAAATAAAAATCACAGAAAGATGACAGAGTGAAGGTAAGCAGGACTCACTTTAACTAATATTTCACCAACTCTGTCATGTTTGAAAGATGAGAGTTCCACTGGAGAAAAGAGATGGCGAGCAGTAGTGCTCCAAAGCTTTGGACCACAACTGAAACACTGCGTCATGCCAAACAGAAGGTCTAGGCAGCTGAGGGACTTTGGGATGTTCTAGCATGCTGACATGGATTTTAAGTGTATCTTTGCTTGTCCAGGATGAAGGGGAGATCCCTTACTACTGTGTTTTGATTTTGTTCAACCTAATCACCATACTAATATCTTCTTTGCTTTAGTTTCTTAGGAAATAACTGTTCATCAAATTGAATTAAGTAGTATTTCGTAATTTTGATTTCATACCTGTGATGAACAAATAGCATGATGGCATTTGTAGCAGGGTTTAACCTCTCCTCACAGAATACCAGCTGCATTAGTCAACTGTTATATGTGTAGAGTGTAATGAGAAAAAGATGACTATTAATACCAATAGAAATACATAAATTAGTGATTTGAAAATAATTACTTTTGTAAACAGTAACTATCAGTTATGGGCAGGTAAAATTATAAGCATCAAATTTATAATTATTAGCAACAACAGCACAAAGATACAAGAGACACCTGTATTTGTGATCCAAGTATAAATTGACAGAAAAAGCACTCCTCTCTGCTCCAAAGACCTGAAATAAGTGATCAAAACCAAGACATGTAATACTATGACAGCATGTGATAAAAATATAAATTAATCTTAGAGTGCAATGAAGGCTTTTCTGAGAAAATGAAGGGTGACTGCAAGGTTACCTCAGAGGAGGAAAAGAAGATATTGTTTCAGAAAAATCACTAGGCAATGTGCCTGTAGAGGTTAGAATGTATTGTACTAGAAAAAAATAAATATCAACTGAACAGTAATTTTATATCAAGGGAGGAGCGTGAGAGAGGAGTCTGGAAGTTTCTAGAGAATTCACAAAATGCATGAACTTTAAGTCAAAAGAATTTAGTAATTGTCCAATGTACAATATCAAATTATCACAACTAATTATGGGTGTGACAAATAAAAGAACATTTGAAAATTCTTCCCTGTTTGGGCTTCTGGCAAACGTATTGAAGAGTTAAAAGTTAATGCTCAGAAAAAAAGGAGGTGATTGCAATAAGGTGAAATATAGCAGAACTTCTCTACAATATTTATTTCATTTTTATTTTTAATAAATACTTTTGGCTTTTGACTAAGAAATATTTTAGATACATTGTAAAGCTGATATATGAAACAGTCTTACCACTTTCATTTGTTTTATTAGAAGCATATATGTTAAAAGCTCTGATTTAAGAACTAATCCTTGAATTATTTTGATTAATTAATGGAATATTTATATTGATTTTGCATTTGGTTGCTTATGTTCATGCTCCCATTTCTATGATTTAATTTAATTTTAATAATTTAATTTTAATAAATTTTGAGGTTTAATTAAAATTAGAGCACATGCGAATACAGGTTTAGGTTTTAAAATAAATATTGTCATATGGATGAAATGTCATTAATATTATGAGTGCTAAGACTACAAACTAATAAAAATTAATGTAATAGAGTGGTACTTGTAAAAATGGATTTTAATTTTACACTATTTTTAGTAGCTTTCTGAGTGAGGTAGAATTTTTTAAATATTTGGTTCAAATATTTCACAATTAATTATCTACATGTGGAAACATACCTCAAAAGAGATATGCTACAACTACGCCCCCCAGAGATTATTTTGAATGCTAATAGTTATGCTACCCCAAGTAGCATATTCTTACTAACAATATGTAATGAGGGTTTGAATTAAACATACACTGAGCTTTATTATTTTTTATTATTATTTAAAATTTATGTATTTGGTACAGAGTCTCACTACACAGCTTGGACTTGTAGTTATCCTCCCGTTTTCAGCCTCACCAGTCCTGGGATTACAGTCATGCACCACCACGCCCAGATTCTGTGGCCCCCTCACTATGCCTAGGGATCAGGTCAGGACAGCATGTGGTGCAGGGAATCGAATCCAGGTTGCTGTACTTGCCTAAGCAGGTCTGCTGAGTCTGCTGAGGTATCTTTCTAGGCTTGTTACATTGTGCTTTAGAAAGTTATAATGCAAAAAGCATGAATCAGATATTCAGGTAAGTATAGACTAAAAGGAGAAAAGCAATTTCTCTATTTTTATGACCTTGAATTTTCCTATGGATTTACACCTGAGACCTGTCCTTTTCTTTCTCTGGGTTGTTCAGTATTGTTAGATCGGTGTGGCCCTGGTAGATTTCTAATATGCTTCACACACTTGATAAGGCAGCAAATGAACAAATCCTTAACATTAAATAGACACATGTGATCTTAGCAGTCATCCTGTGTAATTTCAAATAGGAACAGTTCTTTCTTTGCAGAAAGCAGTTTTATGTGAAAGCTAACAAATATTTCAGAGATTACAGAATGATCACAAAACTGCCAGAATAGTTCAGAAAAGTTTCCACTTATCCATTGAAATATTATAGAGATATCACAACTGACACTGACAGAGCAGCTCAACAGTCAGGAAACAGGTATATCCAATAATTCCATCATTTCTGTACTAGTCAGTATTATTACATCTTTTCTGGAAGTATCATTCTGACTTACGTAATATATGAACAAGTTTGTGGAGACTCCAAGAGCAGGTGTAGACAGACAGATCTTCTTCATACCTTTTTCCAGAGGCTCATAAATACCTTAGAAGATGCAAAAATAAGACTGGACATCCTGGTCTTATCCCCAATTCTATTCACAATTTAGAAAATTGGAGGACCTAACCTGAGTCTTGTCTGTTTTTTTTTTCTTTCTCTTCCCAGAAGTCTACAGAGAAAACCAGAGACACACACCCTTCACTTTTACCCACTGTCTGGCCTTCACACTTCACCTCTGTGCTGGGCCTGTGGGTATACACCTGCAAGGCCAGCACGTGGAGGCTGAAGCAACAGGATCACTTTGAGTTTGAAGCCAGACTGGTATACAAAGTGAATCTAGTACCAGCCTGAACTGCATAGTGAAACACTGCCTCCAAAAAACCCAAACAAAACAAAGAAAAAATATCTCAACCCAAAAACAAATTTTATCAAGTTATGGCTATTCAATTTTGTTTAGAAAAATATCAAATTTAATATATTTTTGTATAACACAATTTGACCTTAATACAAGTTGGAAAGTAGAGGTACATGGCTTCAAAATGAGTCTTTAAATTTTTATTTGATTTTTTTGTGGGAGAAAGAAAACTGACAGGAATTTCATCTGACATTCTAAAACTGTTCTCTTTCCCTGTTCGTACTTGTGTGCCGTGATATTAACAGAAAAACACTCAGGTTAGCAGGAGTATTAGAGAGAAAATAAATGGAAAAGCACTAATTAGTACCACCTAAATTGAATTGCTACTAGTTTACTGATAGTTATTAAATTTAAACTAAGAATAATGACTATATCAATGCAGCCAATGGATCTAAGAGGTCACTCTGACTTAATACAATTTTGATGTACCCTACATACTGCTTTTCTGTTCGTCTGCTTGTTCATCTAGGAAACAAATCTTGGAAAACCTTGCCCTAGAGAGATGCTGGCAAGCACAGTGCCCTGCCCATGAGTAGAGGGATGTCCCTTCCTCAGGGGAAGTCTCTAAGGAACTTTGCTCTTTTATACCATGGATTTTACAAGTGACTGCGTCTTCCTTAATTCCTGAGATTTCTTTTTTAAATGTAATTTTATTTTATTGGAGAGAGTAAAAGCAAAACCAAAAATAAACAGAAAAATCTAGAAATAGGTTAATGTACTACAATACATATGCTACAGATTTTCAAAACAGGTATAACTAATTCACAACAGTTGTGATATTGTCTATTTTTATCACCAAATCTGTTGCTCAGATGAACAAATATAGTTATCAAGACTGGATAACTAAACAATTAAATATTAACACTTGCTTTCAAGAAACCTTCATTTTTTCTTGTCTTTTTTAAACATTTATTTTAAAAAGAATGATAATTGACAAGACATTATATAGGTATATATTTAGAAAATCAAGATGAGAGGTATGCAACCATGGGTTTTGTATTACACATTGTTGTCCTTGATGTAGTTGCTTAGAATAGCAGGCAGTGTTTAAAATTTTCACCTTGACTCACTCTATATGCTGATATCCTAAGATATTTTAAAGACATCTTTCTTATCATTTTGATGCAAAGTGCTTAGCTAATTTGTGTTGCTTCTCAATTCTTTAGCAAGAAGTTCTAATGATTCTAAGGGTTTCAATCCTGCAGATCCCTTGGGAAGACCCTTAAAGAAACTCTGGTTAAGGACCAAACTGCTAGTTTTCCAAATGTTCCGCTTTGATCATCTTTACCTCTGATTCTCTTTGTAAATTGTGTGTGTGTGTGTGTGTGTGTTTTCAATATTGCAGGAATTTTTATGGCCTTGAAATTTCCTCCACCAGAATATTAACTGGGTCATATTTAAGTTTAGTTTCAGCACATGAACATCTTGTCTTCAAGCTTGGTTGCTGTGCTCATTTCTGCAAAGTTGTAAGAATGCTGGAACCACTTCCCAGTGGAGTCCCCAGCTCCTAGAGCCAATAGTCTGCATGAGTCAAATTTTCATTGCAGTAACAAATATGTGACATAAACTACTTTATGAGGAAGAAAGTCTTATTTTGGTCCACAGTTTTGGAGGTTTCTGGCCATGGTACACTAGTCTTTGGCTTTTGAACCTTTGGCAAAGAAGAACAAAAGGGAATAGCAGAGGAAGTTCTTTAGCATACTGACTGTCACCTAAGTAAAACAGATGGGGTCAGATCTCTGCTGCCCTTTCCAGGGCACCCCTCAATAACCCCACTTGCTCCCACTGAACCACACTTCTTAAAGATGTCACCATGACATAATGGTACCATTGGCACCATTGTCTGCAAAAAAAACATTTAACAAAACACAGAATTATCCTTCCCACCATCTATGCCAAACTGGTAAAAATGGTGATCACTTCTATTACTACATTAAAATTTGCTTTAAAATATTTATTTAATCATTCTTCCTTAGATTATCGTAGTTCCTTGCTATTTGTGTAAAGAAAGTACATTTAAATTCCAAGCCTTACCTCTTCTTTAAAAAATTAAGAAGCCAAACCATCATCCAATATGGTTACTTTTTTCTTATATGATTCTAATTGTGAGGAATTAAGTAGGTTGCCTGAAATTAAGCTATATTATAGATTATTTTCTTTCAGTTTATTGTTCACTATTACACAAAATGGTAAACTTAAAATATGTATTGCAATGGTTGTTAAGTGAAAAGCTTTATATCAGTTGCCATATTTTTTCAATATAAGGTTCTATTCTTCTCCTTCTTCCTCCCCCCTTTATTTCTCTCTCTGTCTCTCTATCTCTGTCTCTGTTTCTCTCTCTGTCTCTCCCTCTCTCTCTCCCTTCTCTTTTACTCTCCCTCTCTTTTTGCAGTCCTAACACAACTCTAGAAAAGCAATCTAGCAGATAACTCATTGCTATTATGGACAAAGTGATCCTTGAATATTTAGTCTCAACATACTAATCAACAAATTAGGTAATGCAGTGTATGCTCTATACCTATGTAAATACATATGACACCATACATATATTATGTAAATGGATAAATCAGTTAATTGGTGAAATAATCAAAAGGACTACATGGATATATCTTAGGAAATGGGAAAAATCAGTTAAAGCCAAATTATTTTAGTGATACTGAAGATAATATGTTAATAATTTTAAAACAATATTTAGGATTATTTAGTAAATGTAAAATAATGAAGTTTGCACAAAGATAAAACCTTTATCACTCTAATTAATATGTTTGTTTTAATATTTGTTTTTTCATAACGTTGAATTATTTTATTTTCTTTTTCTATTCAAAAATGTTCTAATACAATAATGGGAAATACTTCTAATTTACATTATTTTAGGATAAGATAGATTCCTGTTAAATATTAATTTGTTTTTTTAGCTCTGCACTTACCTTGATTTTAGATTTCAGATTTCTGCTTGAAAAGAATGGCTATTTAAAATCTCAAGCTTAAGGACCAGTGAGATAGTTCTGTAGATTAAGTGCCTGCTTAGGTAAGCCCAGGGATCTGGCTTTGATCCCCAGCACCACAGGCTGTGTCAACCCTGCCGTGGGGTGTGCTGAGCCAGCCACTGAATCAGGGTATGATGGCGCACACATGGTATCCCAGCACTGGGGAGGCTGAAAACAGGAGAGTCACTCCAAGTCTAAGCTCATAGTGAGACCCTGTACCAAATACATTTTAAAAAGCATAATTTGCCACTACTGCCCCCAGGGCAGGCTGAGTACGCCATACAAAAAAGTACAATTTAAAAAATAATGATAAAAATAAAATAAAATCGAGCTTTATAAACAAATAACTACTAATTTATTAATGCCGCCCAAGTACTTCATTATTTAGCTATATTTTACTTGGAAAGATATTTTTTCTTTTACTGATATCTTTTATTGCACGTAACTTCAAAGACATTCAGTTAGAGGGTAGAGCAAACATTAATTAATATTTATGCACTAGCAAGTCTGGATTTATTCTGTGTAATATTTATGTTGCAGTCTAATGGAAAATTACATCCATATTTACGTAAATTCTATAGAAAGTTTCATTTAATTTTCTCTCAGTATGTCAAATTTCTTCCTCTTCTTGTTTATTTTAAGCCCAGCCGTCATAGCCCTACACAACTGCTCTGTTCTGTTTTCTCTGTTTATAATCTTCAAGTAGATCCATGAATGATTGTTTTTTTAAAAAAAATAAATATCATTTCTAGAATAGTGCATTTCAATGTCAACTGTTCACCTCTCACTGGGTTTCATAAAAGATTCAAGTGACATTTAGGGAACAAGTTCTCAATTCATGAACCTGAGAAGCCTTAGACACACCTGGATCAACTCTGTCTTGCTAGCCTGTATGACTACTTCCATGGGTCTGGACTCATCTTTATACCTTGAATTTCTTAGGTTCTAGAGTCCAGGTTATCTTTGTCAAGACAATACACAAAATGCAATTGCATAGATACAACTGAATTTTGTTGCTTGTACATTTATAATCCAAAGAGTTCTTTAGTGTCTGTAAAATATTCCTTCAACCCAAAATCATCAAAAGCTTTACGATAAAAGAGTTTCTTGGTCCTAGTTGGCTGTTGTAGGTGTCACCTGTATAAAAGGAAAAAAGCATCACAAGAAATATTATTTTCTATAAACAAAATCTAGCTTGTAATTTCCATCTATATTTTATTAAAGGCATGTCTACTTGCTAGAGAATCTGAGAAATAAATTATATAGCTGGGTAGACTCATGAGTGGAAAAAATTAAGCAGTTATACAGTGGAAGAAAATTTTAGTTTTCATGGAAAATGATAAGATATTTATTTTAAAAATACAGTCTTAGCACAAGAAGTACTGAGAAAAACCATTCTCTCTCAGTGCCATAAGCTCCTGAGTTTGCAAAAGTGAACATGAAACAGTGAACTTCCTACACTGTTCTCAACCTGTTCTATCAACAATTCAGGCCATTAGAGATAATTTTTTTGACTGTTTCTAAAAATTTATGTGGTAGGGCCTGGCGGGATGGCTCAGTGGTATGAAGCCCCGGCTTGGGGAAGCTTGGGTGGCTTCAGGGACCGCGATTCGGTCCCCGGCACCACATGCTGCGCCAGACCTGCCCTCGGGGCGGGCTGGGCCGGCCATAGAAATGAGTGAATGAACAAGGGTTCTGAAGCAAGAAAAATAAATAAATAAATAAAAATTTATGTGGTAGCCGGGCGTGGTGGTGCACGCCTGTAATCCCAGCACTTGGGAGGCTGAGGCAGGAGGATTGGTGCGAGTTCGAGAGCAGCCTGGGCTACAAAAGTGAGCTCAAGGCCAGCCTGAACTGCATA
>PVJA010033570.1:0-23295 GCA_004027025.1 Myocastor coypus | reverse complement strand
CATTGAATAAAATAAAAGACATATCTCATGCTATTTAAATTATTTTGATTCTTCCGTTGTTTGTTTTTCGCTGGAACTGGGGATTAGAACTCAGGTCCTTGTGCTTGCAAGGCAAGCACTTATTCTATTGAGCTTTCTTCCCAGCCCCTAAAGTATTTCATCTAGGCGACACCATCTTTCAGGAGAGAGTTTATAATTGCTGTCTTACTGAAATGGACTATAGCTTAATGTTCATAGGTTATTGCTAAAAATTGTGAAGAAAAATAATAAGTAATTTGAAGTTAGTTTTTTCCTCTTATCAAATAAAACTTTACAAAAATTGTCTAAATAGTTAAATAATTTAAAGTAATTCTTCTCTGGAAGTAAATTATAATTCACATTAATTTTGAAATATAGAGTTTGGAACTTTCCATATATTTCAGTAGAAATTTACAATAATATGCTTGTTTGATATTCATAAAGTTCTAAGTTAAATGAAACATAAAAACCTGTTGGCCTTTATGTCTAATTTATTTAAAAAATTCATCATGTGTGTTATATAAATTGAACAGCTAGCTATTCTAAGATTAGAAAGTTGACAGTATGCATTCATCCCTCAGTTGCCATGGCTATTGATTTCAGGACTTCTGAAAAATCAATAAATGCTCCAGAGACTGATAAAAATTGTTCTAGTATTCATAATCTATATGCATCCTCTCATGTACCATAAAGAATTTCTAGAACAGATACTTCTACTACCTACTATAATGTAAATGATGTCTGAAGAGTAGACTGTGCTGTTTATTTAATAACAAGAAATTCAAGTCTATAAAAGTTCAGTATAGACTCAATTTATTTTTCTAACGTTTTACTTTCTAGAATTGAGTGAATCTGTGGTTGTGGAATATATGTCTAATAACAATAAATAAAATATATGTCTGGCCTTTCTTGTCATTCACAGATATGACACTAAAATGTGTAAGGTCCATTTCAGACACACTCAAAAAATCTCATCTAACTTAGATCAGCATGAATAAAAATTTCAAGACTATAATATTCAATGCATTAGGCAACACATGTATGATTATATTTTGTAGGAAATAGTTCTCATTAAAATTTGATTGAAATAGGTATTTTCTTATCAGATATATAGATATAATGCATATTCCTTAACTGATATTTTAGATTCTTCATAGCTATTTATTATAAAAATACTTTCTCTTTTCTAAATGCATAATTACTTTAAGAGACCTAACTACAATCTACTGAGTAATTTTCAGTAAGAGAATAATATTCAGAACAGTTCTTCTTACACTTATTTTTATTTATTTATTTTATTGTTTTATTTAGTTGGTGCAGGGACTCGCTTTGCATCTCAGCTTCATAGTGACCCTTCTGTCTCAGCCTCCCTAGGGCTGGAATTAGAGGCATGCACCAAAGACTCGGTTTCCTTGGTGGGCTCAGCACACAGTCAGCAAGGTGTGAAGGACCAAGTATCAAACCTGGGTCTTTGTGCTTGGAGGGCAGGAGCTTAGAGTGCCAAGCTATCTCCTTACTCCACTATTTTTAAGTGTTATATTAAGTTTATTTGCAGATATCACATATTATTATTGCCCCTTTTAAATATTTCTCTGGTTTCATTTCGAAAAAAAATATATTTTCTCCACGGTGGTGAGAATTTTGGAAATTTACTCCCTAACTAAAGAACATGAGCCAGGCATGGTGGCGCACAACTGTAATCCCAGCACTCGGGAGGCAGAGGCAGGAGGATCAGTGCAAGTTCGACACCAGCCTGGGCTACAAAAGTGAGCTCAAGGCCAGCCTGAACTGCATAGTGAGACCCTGTCTCAAAAAGACAAAGAAAAAAAATAAAAATAAAGAAGATAGGCCTTGACAGAGGCACTGAACTCAAGTAAGAATGTGCTGAGCTCTTGCTGCTTAGCGGATTGGACCTCTGTTAAAGTGTGTTGCTTTCTTAAATTCTTTCCTACCTATTGCCTTTTAATCTCATTTGGCCGCTCTGAGCAAAGCTGCTTTCTATAGCTTATAAGCAAATAGAATCCACTGGCATGATTGGTTTGGTACAGGAAACTACTGAGCGAAGTGGTATGATCTTTACAAATTTTGCATTTTTCTTCCATAAGTCACTGCTGATAGGTGCACTCAAAAATCAGAAAAAGTGGATTAGTAAGTAATCCTGTTTTGTAATGATAAGGAAATGAGTTGCAATTGTAAAATGCAGATAAATTTGTCTGGTGGTACTACTGTACAGTATTTCATGATAATCCTGTCATGCTATATTGATGAGCATTGAATAGACAAAAATGCATTACAGACAAATGAAAATAATTATATTTCTGCATTTGGGGGTGTCATTAATACTGCATATAAACAAAGATAAAATATCTTATAGCCTTTGATTGGCCCTCTTAAATATGCTTTTATTTATTTATGGATGTTTCATTTATTTGCTCTTGTCATTTAATTATACAGTATTAAAAAAGATATTTTTCAAATAGATTAAATTACTATCTAAAGAAAGCTTCATGAATGTACTGTCTGGTCTTTTAGAAAATTACTTAATCTTTTACTATTTTCATTTTAGTTGGGCATTGCACTTTGAATTTATGCTCCTAATAGCTTAAGAAGCTATGTAACAGCTATTATAGTTTTTTTTTCTTGTCACACATTCATCTTATAATTTTTGAATTATCCTTCATTTCACTAGACCTCATTTCTTTTACAAATAAAATGTAAATATGCAGAAAACCTTTTTAACTTCCGTTGACAGATTACATAATCTACATTAAGTACTTAGAGATATGGATAAAACTTAACTGTTACCGAAACATAATTATAGGTCGTATGTTATGAAGATTACTTAATATGTTAAGCATTAGTTAGAGATTTTTAAATGAATAAAACAGAAATATCTAGGAATGAATTAGAATAATATCCTGGTCATCTGAGATAAGGCATTTATACTGAGCAAGTCTTTAATATTTGTGTTGTAAAGTGATCGAATAGGTAGTGAAAGTTGAGTATTATGTTAGAAAAGCTGCTTAAAAAATACATATTCCACAACAAATGTGATTTATTTACAGAAAAAAATTTCCCCAAATGAGCTTCAAAAGAAATTAAACTCTTTTTAATATAATGTTATATTTTCAATACCATATTGTTCATATGACACAAGAATAATCAAACTTTAACATTTTTTGCTAGTTTCTTCTATGAATGAATTCCTTTAAAATTACAGTTTATAGATATGACAGAATTAAGATCATATTAAAAAGGTAGTTATAGAATTGAAGACATCTCACTTTAAAGCTATGTATCTAATGTCTCTATAATTCATAAGTAAGAAATATTGGTTAGGTTTTGTCTTTAATTTTCAACATTTACAAAATATTTTGTTCAAATGAAATTAATTGTTACAGAAAGAAAACTATATTAATGATCATGTTCTTAGCTTTAAAGTAGACAACATTCCTTATGGTTCATTGACCTACAAAGATCAATTGTATAATTGAATTACAAATTTTCAGCCCATGGTTTCTGTTTGTTTGTTTCTACCAGGTGATATGCTGTGTTAACATTTAATTTAGAGGAAAAGAAATGAGTTTAACTTTCAGATTTCTTCTACTATATTAAACAAATATATTCACTTTGATTTTTTCTATCATTTTAGTTTATGATGGGTCGCAATAAATTATCTTTAACTTTCTTTGAAAATTTGACTAGTAATTGTAAAATGTTTTTAACAACGTAATGTGATAGATGCTGATCTCGTTGAAATATTTTATTAGAAAACGTGATGTTTCTTGTTTTCACCTCTTTCCTTAAATTATAGAAAGCAACAAGAGTGTGGCTCAAATCCAGATCAAAACTTGTTTTTTTTTAATTTTTTTCCCTTTGTTGAAGGTTTAAATGAAGTGAATATTTACATAAAGAGGAAATGTTGAATGCGCTTTCAGAGTTAGTCATTAATTTAACCATATTCACTTTATTTGTTAAATCCTAAAGCACTGGTGTACAAAAATTGCATGTAATCAAAAGCTAACAACCTTAAGGATATTCCTTCACTGTGAAGCTAATTTCACACCTAGTATGTTATGTAATGTGCTATAAAAGCATACTTTTCCATCAAGATATTATTATACTCAGTACCATGCACAAATTGAGCTTTTGAAAGGAAAAAGGATGTATAGTAATATTAAAATTCCTGCATTTGATTGATAAATTCATTCCTATTTTTGTTTATAGGTTTTGTTTCCCTTTCCTTTCCAGAAAACAAGCTACACAGAGGAAGCAAAGTCTAGAGAGAAGTATCCTTTCTTAGTCATATGTCTTGTAGAAGATAAGACGTTATTCTAGAATGACAGCTTCACTGAAATTTTCTCCCAGATAGCAATTTCTGGTACTAGTTTTACGAAAGAATATGCATAGTAAAAATATACTCACTGTGTCTTATGAAATGTGATGAAATCAAATAATAAATATCATTTTGAAAGGAATAGGACAGCTGGCAAGACCAGTAGAATAAGTGCCTGCCTGGCAAGCACAAGGACCTGGGTTTGATCCCTGGTAATGCCTCCCATGCTGGTCCTGCCCCTCGCAGCTCCGAGCCAGCCAGTAAGTCTGGGTGTGATGGCAAACACCAGTAATTTCAGCACTGCAGAGACTGAAAATAGGAGGATTGCTATGAGTCTGAGCTGTGTAGCAATACCCTGTACCAAATATGTAATTAAAAAACAACAGGCATAAATGCATCTCATCTTATTTTGCTTCAACTTATTCCACATTACATGTATTTTTTTTCTTTCAAATTGAAAGTTTATGGCAACTATCATGAGAAAGACTATGACCACCATTATTCCAATAACAAGAATTCACTTCATGTACCCCTGTCAAAATTGCTACAATGCTTAAAATATTTCATTTTCATTGTACAGTGATGGGCTCCACAATCTTTGATTTTTTTTCAGTTTTTTGAGCACAATGAAAGGTACCAACACAAGAGAGTGAGCTTCATCTGTTAAAGTTGGGTGCCACTATTCAACCAAGTGGCCACTGCTTCATCCATGTATAACTTGGGCACCAGTACTTGAGACAAAATAATACTGAAATGTTTTGAAAGAATGATCCTGCACTGGTCTATAAACAGGAAAGAAGTCATTTTCATGGAGTGGGCATTAATTAGTAAGCACCAAGATCTGCCATGAAAGCTGCAGCACTATCTGTAAGGCCGCTGAGGTTACTGAAGTAGATGGGTTCACTGAAGCACATATTTTCACTGTGAACAAAACGGTACCTTGATGAAAGAAGTCTGCCATCTAGGACTGTCATAGCAAAAGAGAAAAGAAACCAGGGCTGGGCTAAAATTTCAAAGAACATGGTGCTCATTTATTAAGGACTGATACAGACAATAGCTTTAAGCTGAAACTTACGCTCATTAGCCATTTAAAAAATCCTGAGACCCTTAAGAAATTATACTAAGTATACTTCCAACTTCAACTTAAATTTCAATTTTGAATTCTTGTAGGTAATGACATGAGACTATTGATGTCAGACAATGATTTTTCTGAAGAACATGTGGCAAGGTAAATTTCACACTTTCTCAAAAGGATTCAGCAGTTTATATTCCAATAAAAAATACTCAATATCAGCCAGGCGTGGTGGCGCACGCCTGTAATCCCAGCACTTGGGAGGCTGGGGCAGGAGGATCGCTGTGAGTTCGAGACCTGCCTGGGCTACAAAAGTGAGCTCAAGGCCAGCCTGAACTGCATAGTGAGACCCTGTCTCAAAAAGACAAAAAAAAAAAATACTCAGTATCAATGGATATCATCATATCATCACTAACAAGGTTTCAAAGAAGTTGCCACTGACCTTCCTAGATGACTTAGTGGGATTTAAGATTCCAGTGAAGAAAATTACTAAATTTGTGATGAAATATCAAGAGAACTGAATGCAGAAGTCAATCAACCCCTGGATGACAATAAGTTACTGAACTATCAGGATAAAAATATTTTAATGCATAAGAACTTACTTCTCATAGGTGAGCAAAGCAATTAGTTTTTCTATGGAAACTGATGTTCATGAAAATGCTGAAAACCTTGGCAAAATGATGAGAAACAATTTGGAATAACATATAAACTTTCTAAAGTCATGGCAGGGTTTGTTTGCATGGACTCAAATTTGAAAAGGTAATATGGTGGCAAAATGCTACCAACAGCATTAGACAGAGTTGAGCAAAAGGGCATGAAAAAAAGAGTTGATCAGTGCCCTGGACTTAATTTCTAGCATTACATTAACAAATTACCAAGCCTGCCCCCTATCTGTACCACCATGATTAGTCAGTAATCGTCAAGAGCTTGTGTCTATAAAGTGATTATGACTTGCTTAGTTGTAGATGATTTTTTGATTGTTAGTGATAAGGTGTTTTTATCTATAATATGTAAGTGCTTATGATATATAACTGTTGAAATCTTCTTACACTACAATATAACATAAACAAAATCTTTGTACAATCAGAAAAAAATATTACAATAATTGTGAGACTTGTCCAAATATTTGTTTTGCTGAAGTGTTAACAATTTGACTTAGCATAGCCGGGCGTGGTGGCACACGCCTGTATTTCCAGCACTCAGGAGGCTGAAGCAGGACGATCGGTGACAGTTTGAGACCAGCCTGGTCTACAAAACTGAGCTCAAAGACAGCCTGAACTGTACAGCGAGCCCCTGTCTCAAAAAGAAATAAAAAAAATTGACTTAGCAACTAATTGTGAGATATGCTAGCTTTTTTTAAGGATAAATCAAGTAACAGAAATCCATAGCTTATGTAATATACTCACATTTGCTCAGATTTAACTCTTCAAATTTTATTTATATATTATTTAACAGTTTCCACTGATCTTGACAATTAATGATTTTATTAAAATAAGAAGGGTTTGGCTAAGAAAGATTTTTATTTTCTCTTTTTGTTTACACTGACTTTTTGTTATTTTACTTATTGGATCATTTATTTATTAGACTGAGTTAATTAGCAATAGCCAAAACTGATGACCTTAAATCCTAGCTCTTAGGATACTGAGGCAGGAGGATAGGTACAAGTTCAACACCCGACCGAACTGGAAGGTGAGCTTAAGCCCAGATCATACTGCACAATGAGATCCTGTCAAAAAGAAAAGAAAAACAGAAAAGAGTGATATGTGGTATTATGATGAATTCAATTATCAAATTCCTTTAGAGAGTCAATTTGCTGTCATATAAAAATAAAAGACAGAGACTGGAGTAAGGAAAATCTAGAGGATTTTAGGGGATGTATTGACAGAAACCTTGAATATGGACTGGATACTGCTTCAAACTGAGCATAAAATCCTCAGAATTAAGTTTCTTTTGAGAAACAGTGCCTTGGAGAAATGATATTGATAATGAAAATTTAACATATACATACATTTATGTCCACATTGTATTGTAGTGCATGTGAACTGTCTTTGACAATTAGACTTGTGGACAGAATATAAATAAAAATGCTTTCACCACTCAGATATTATTTTAATTATTTTTATTACATGATGGCTATTGTTGGACATTTATTCAATTTGAAAGAGAATGACAAATATTACTGTGTTTGATAACATTCTCACAAATATTATAAGCTACTGGTGTCTCAGTAGAATCCTGGAAAAGTCATAAAACTTTCAAATACAGCTATACCCATGTTCCTTTAAAAGAAATTCTACACAGTTGTAGTTTTCAATGAACACTGACTAAAGTAATTAATAAAGTAAATCAAACTAAAACTGTAATAATTAAATATAAAACTAAATCTTTCCAACTTATTTTTGTAAATGCATTGAGAAAGCATGAAGAATATAATTAACATGAAAATGCCTAACGTATGTATTAAATAAGAAAAAATTGCAAATAATTACCTGAAATGGGGCAATCTAGGTAAAGCTTTTGTTGTTGTTGTTTTGGATTCTTTATTAAATTCAGCTGAAACAGTGCCTTTATAGGAGATTTTCATTGCTGCCGTTCAGGCTGAAGAGAATACCTAGGGAAAAATGTACTACATATAGACTTTGAAACCTATCAAAGAAAAAAAGAGCTCCAAAAGTTATAAGAAAAAATTTATCAGAAAATGGGTAGCAACAGTTTCCCCAAGCATTTTAGAGTTCCTTATTCCTTAACTCAATCTACCAATATTCAAATATGTTTTTGTTAGAAGAAAAATATGAAATGTTTTCTAAACGTGTATGCCTAAAACCACAAAAATTGCAGGTCAGAGTATAACAAGAAGAATCCCACTACACTCTTAACTTAGATTTATACCTTGAGGGGTTTTGGTTAGAAATTTACCATTGCTATAAGAACAAAACTTCAGGGAATTAAATTTAACTTTTAATCTACTTAATTCTTGAAATAAACTAGATCATTTAAAATAGAAAGAAATATAAATTCTTTCTTGAGGAAATTTATCATTGTTCTGCTTCTCTTAACTACACTATATTTTATTGTTTATTATTATTATTATTATTATTATTATTATTATCATCATCATCATCATCATCATCATCATCATCATCATCACTGTATATTTGGTATCAGGTCTTCTACACAGTGATCCACAAGTGATAGTCTTGTTTTCAGCGTGATTTCAGGTGTGTGCCACCGTGCCCAGGCTCAGTAGCTGGCTCAGCCTGACCAGGGATAGCACCACACAGCAAGTGGTACCAGGGATAGAAGCCCAGTCCCTGCTCTTGCCTAAATATGTGCATAGCCTACTGAGCTATCTTGCTAGCCCTTAAATTTTATTTTAAATAGAAAAATATAAAACAATATTTCAAACAAGATAATAGAGTAACAACGACTAATGCATTGCATGCTTTTATCTTTAGAGTACAAGACACCAGTGCTATGCGGAATAAGAGAGGAACAACTTGCTTTTTTTTATTTTAGTGGGAAAACGCGAGTTTTCTGGCCATTTAATTTGATATTGGTTACTGGTTTGTCATAGATGACTTTAATCAAATGGTACAAGGGCCATTTATTCCAATTTTCTGTAGGATTATTATTATGACTGGATCCTAGTCTTTGTCTAAGGTTTTCTCGCATCTATTGAGATGATCATTTGGTATTGTGCTTGGCTCTGTTACTATGATGTATTACATTTATTGATTTATTTGTTGAATGATCACTGCATCCCTGGGATGAATCCAACTTTAATTATAGTGTATGAATTTCTCAGTGATTTTCTGCATTCTGTCTGCCAGTATCTTATTGAAGATTTTTGGACCTATGTTCATTAGAAAAAATTGAACTGTATATCTATTTCTTAAATGGGCCAATCTGTTTTTTGTCAGTGTAATTTTGCTTCTAGAAATTAATTTTGGACTATTGATAGTCTTAAATTTCATTAAAGATTTTGAGAATTAGTGACATTAGGTATTCTCTAAATTTCTTGTAGAATTGAATAGTGATGCCATCAGGGCATGAGTTTTCATTCTTATTGTTTGTGATGATGGTGGTAAGTTTGTAATTGTATGTTCAGTTTCATTGTTTTATATTGTTTTAGTTACAAATTTTATATATTTTTGATTCAATTTGCAATTCACATCTTTAGAAACCTATCCATTTCTCTTGCATTTTGCAACTTGAGTGTAAGTTTTCATAGCAGATATAGATGGTCTTTTGGATCTCTTCCTGTTATGTTCTAATTTCAGCCACTTCTTCCATAATTATATGGATTTGAGTCTTTCCTTTACAATTCTTAAGATTCATAAAGTTTTGTTGACTTTATTTAATATAGCAAAGAAGAAACTCTTTAGATTCTTTCTAGTGTTTTCGAAGTCCACAATGCATTAATTTATCCTGCAGTCTCAATAATTTCTTCCCTTGTATGAGCTTTGACCTTGCCTTGCTCTTCTTTTTCCAGAAGTTTGAGGTTTAATATAAACTTACTTATTTGAACTATCTCTGCTTTCTTGATATGAGTACACATTTCTATAAATTTCATTTTTTTGTCCTTATGAGATAGAAATATTTGTTGCGTCCTATAAGCCTGGTATGTTGTATTGTCATTATCATTTAGTCATAGCAACAGTCATAGACATTTTTCTTGAATGTCTTCCATAACCCATTGGAGGAGGATATTATTTAATTGCCATGTTTTTATGAAGGTCTTATATTTTATTTCAGAATTGATTTGTACTTTATTGCACTGTGGTATGACAATATGCATGAGATAATTTATATTGTTTTGCATTTAAGTATGTTCTTTGACCTCCTGTTTGTTCTGTTTTGGAGAACATGCATCTGAGAAAAACCTGCATTCTGTCATAGTGTCATGGGACACTGCAGACGCTGAACAAGTCCACTGGTGCAAAGCTTTGGCTCAACCAGGCCATGGTGGCCCTCATTTCTAATCCCAGCACTTGGGAGGCTAAGTTAGAAGGATTATTGTGAGTTCAAGACCTGCCTGGGCTACAAAACGTGAGCTCAAGGCCATCCTGAACTGCATAGTGAGGCCTTTCAAAAATACCAAAACAGAAGTTTATTTCAGTTTTAATATTTTATTGTTGACTTTTGGCTGGCTGATTTGTCCTTTTAAGATAGTTAGTGAGGTCCCTTGCTAATATCATATTAGTGCATAATTGACTTTTCATATCTGTTAATATTCATTGTACATAGTTGGACAGCTATTAATTCACCACCTTTAATCATATGAATTTGGATTTGTGGTTATTTTACAATTTCTAAAACAAACAAGAAAATTATATGCCATGTGTAAGTCCTTACTATGTCAGTTTTACACTCAGGTGCTAAAATTTAAAAGGTGTAAAAGATAATAAAAGAGAACTAGCAGAGAGGAAGAAAGTAGGAGTAAGGTTGAAGGGCAAAGAGGTATCATGCTAAATGTTGGAAAGTGGCCCAGTAGACTGAGGGAAAGAGAGAAAGAAGAGAGAGAGAAGGAAGAACGGGATAGAACCGCAAAGGCTTGTCAGATAGCTCAGTGGACTAGCACGCCTGCTTAGGCAAATTCAAGCACCCCGGTATGATCACCAGCATGCTGCGCCAGCCCTGTCCCTAGGGCGCACTGAGATGGCCACTGAGACTAGGTGTGGTGGCATACATCTGCAATTCCAGCACTTGGGAAGCTGAAAACAGGAGGATTATTCCAAGTCTGGTCTGTGTAGAGAGACCTTGTAGATCCTGCACTAAATACACTAAAAAAATAAAAGAATAGAACAGCCACCACAAGGTTTAAAACCACACTCACATTTATATAAGTACAACATCAAGCAATAAAGAAAACAAAAGCAAACCCACAGCAACAATCATGAACACAAAGCAGAAAACAAAGTTGAGTTTTTTTTTCTGCCACTGGATGAACAGCAGAAAACTGTGTT
This sequence comes from Myocastor coypus, assembly GCA_004027025.1. NCBI lineage: Eukaryota > Metazoa > Chordata > Mammalia > Rodentia > Myocastoridae > Myocastor > Myocastor coypus. The sequence continues at coordinate 11,903 of PVJA010033570.1, read as the reverse complement.
GTGCTCACAGTATAAAGGTGAGTCAAATGGACGATCTCTGTAAGGGTTACCCAAGATTCAAATAAAATTTCTTAAAACCCTGATTTTTATATGGAGCCTGCTCCTATACATAAAGACAAAATAAATTACCTTTTTCCATGTCCACCTTCGTATTCGTGCTCAGCCATCACTGTAACGTAGCTCTGGACCTCACATTCTCCAGTTCAGTAATATTAGGTGGTTGTCCATTACCCAATTAACCTGAGAAAATCCTGAAATAGTAAACAATCTAACATTTCCTATTTTGGGTAGGTGAACATTGCAACAGAATGACAAACAGACAATAGGAATTGAAAGCAACATTTATCATACTCTGAAGTTGCTATTCCTGGAGATGTCAGTGTGGTGTATTTGGCACTAGCACATGGATACCAAAACCGAGAGATACTGGTCAATTACTTTTTTCCGTAAATCAGTTTGGTGAAGTTCAACAGTGAGAGATGAAGAATGAGCAGTGCTGTGGAGTGTTGTAATACACGTGATTCATGGCTGGTATTGGGGACCGAGGTGCTGTACACTCACAGTGCTTTCTAACTCTATCTCTGTTAGGCTATATAAAGTCATCATCTGAACTTTGTACTTCATCTGACCAACAAATAGTGCCAGTTTGCATGAGAGATGGATTTAGAAGGATTTGGGATCTCAGTGTAAGCTAAGGTTCATCTCAGGCAAATGGAGTAAAACCCTCACTTTATTTATGACTTATTTGTGTAAACATAAGGTTTGATAACTCACAGTAAACATTATGCCAAATAGTACCAATATAAGAATGGGTATGATAAGTTTTGTTTACTGTTTTTCTGTCATAGAGGCACTATGGACATAAAAGCTTCTTTGTGTCCATAACTTAAATCTTTCAAGAAGGCTTGGGCAAGCTAATACTAGCTAAGCACATGCTTCTCAGTGACAATAAAACAATTTAAAAGGAGGAGGTATATTAGGACCTTGAACACAAGTATAAACTTGTGATTTTAGCATTCTAGGGTAACAGGGGAAAGTGAAAACTTGGGGGTGCTTGCCTAGTTCTTTATGGGAGATCACAGATTTCAAGATTATTTTGGAAATTTATAAAGTAAGCACTCTGAATAATCACATCCCTGGCAGAGAGAATATTAAAAAATAGAAATAGGGATTTTAGAAGGCACTGCCACCAGATGATAAGAAATCAGCTAAACAAAAAAGTACAACTGCCTGTTTGAAATTCACCATGTATCAATATTTTATTTTATTCTGTTCCCCTTTTCCTTACTATTCTGCTTGCCTGTCAAGTGATATTTAAACAAAAATTTTAATGCTATAATAACTAGAATTTCAATATACAAATAATTCTTTAAAATGTTATCTATATTATGTATAATATTATAAAAATGTTTATGTCTCTCACAAACTAAATGTGATTGTATCACAAAAATCAATTGGCATGAAATTTAAAGTATATTTTCAAAAATAGCACATGTAAAACTAAGAAATTCTACCTGCAAAATTGTGTACCGGGAAAAACCTTAAAAGAAAGAATATATATATATATATATATAATGGTATAACCATTAACTTGTACTAATACAATGTTGATAATTATACTAATAAAACAAAACCCTCAGAAACATTTTAGACAATGAGTATTGCCTAATTCATATAATTACATAATTTAACATATGTGTTTAAAAATTTATGTTAATTTTAAAGAATTAAGCTTTAAAATTTGCTTGTGACCACGTATTTTTGAGTATAAAAACTGATATTTTGATGTTTTACTAGCTAATAACTTTTGCAATTATCATAAAAATATTTAACTCATATATGTGAATAAGGAAAAAAGAAGAAATAAAGTGTGAATATTGCGTTAAATATATTAAATATTAAATATCACAAAGTATCATAGATTTCTGTAGAACAAAAAGCATAGTACCTATATCCTTTAACAGAACATTGTTGACTACAAATCTTAAATTTTGTCAAGATTTTAAGAAATCTTTTTCACTGTAAAAACATTTATTTTTCTCATTAAACTGTTTTAATGGTTCTGAGAACTCTGTGACAAAAAGAAAAAAATTTGTGACAAGTTATTGGTCAAGTTGTATTCAATAAAAGGTGTTTGTTATTTTAAAAACTAATAACTTAAAAATTGCCACACACACATACACACATACACACACACAAATAATGGTCTACAAAATATTCTATTTGCCTTCTTTCTGAAGGTTTTACGATACATTGTTACGATTAACCAGTCTTTCACTATTAAACTAAAGTAACCAATTGGGAAAAACAGTTTTGGGACTGGTTGCCTGCCATTAATTATGACTAGTGCAACAGGTGTTAGAAATAGTACTCATTAAGTCTTCTGAGATTTCTGCACAGACTTGGTGACCATGCCAGCTCCAGCAGCCTTCTTCTCCACAGCTTTGGTGAGGCCCACAACAACTATCTGTCTCATAGCACAAACATCAAAACGACCCAGATGTAGATAGTCAAAGAAGTTCTCCACACTCATGGGCTTCCCTGGAACCATGTCAATAATGGTAGCATCACCAGATTTCAAAAACGTGGACCCATTTTCCAGCTTTTTGCCAGACTGGTGATCAATGTTTTCTTTTAGCTCAGCAAACTTGCCAACAGTGTGAGCTCTGTGACAGTCCAGGGCAGGGGCATAGCCAGCACTGATCAGGCAAGCATGCTTCAGAATAATCACCTGAGGGGTGAAACCAGCTGCTTCCACTAGTGCGTTGTTTTTACTATCACCAGCCACACTGCCACACTGGACAACTTTTACAGATATGTTCTTGACGTTTTTTTTTTTTTTTTTTTTTTTTTTTTTTTTTTTTTTTTTTTTTTTTTTTTTTTTTTTTTTTTTTTTTTTTTTTTTTTTTTTTTTTTTTTTTTTTTTTTTTTTTTTTTTTTTTTTTTTTTTTAATTTTCTTTCTTTCTTTCTTTCTTTCTTTCTTTCTTTCTTTCTTTCTTTCTTTCTTTCTTTCTTTCTTTCTTTCTTTCTTGTTTCGAACAACCTTTGTTTGTTTATTCACTCATTTTTATGGCCGGCTCAGCCCGCCCCAAGGGCAGGGCTGGTGCAGCATGTGGTGCCAGGGATCAAACCGTGGTCCTTCAAGCCACCCAAGCTGTCCCAAGCAGGTGCTTTAAACCACTGTGCCATCCCACCGGGCCCCTGTTCTTGACGTTTAAGTGCACGTTGTCCCAAGGAAGAGCTTCACGCAAAGGTTCATGGTACAACTTCAACAGACTTGCCTTCAGTTGTGGTGTTGACTGGAGCAAAGGTGACCACCATGCTGGGTTTGAGAACACCAGTCTCCACTCAGCCCACAGGGACAATACAAATATGACCAATTTTGTAGATATCCTTAGGGGGCAGCTGCAAAGGCTTGTCAGTAGATACAAGGATTTATCCAAAGCTTTGAGCAGTGTGGTTCTGCTGGCATTGCTATCTTTGTGAGTGAACTTCCACCCTTTGACCCAAGGCATATTAGCACTTGACACCAGCACGTTCTCACCATTCCAACCAGAAAATGGCACAAAAGCTACAGTGCCAGGGGTGTAACTGATTCTTAATATAGGTGCTGACTTTCTTAACAATTCCTCGTATCTCTTCTGGCTGTGGAGTGGCTCCATGGCATCCATTTTGTTTACACCAACAATTAGTTGTTTCATACCAAGTGTATAAGCCAGAAGGGCATACTCACAGGTCTTCCCATTCTTGGAGATACCAGCTTCAGATTGTCCAACACCAGTAGCAACAATCAGGACAGTACACTCAGCCTGAGATGTGCCTGTCATTATGTTTTTGATGAAGTGTCTGTGGCCAGGAGCATCAAAGATGGTCACATTGTACTTGCTGGCCTCAAATTTCCACAGGGAGATGTCAATGGTGATACCACACTCATGCTCAGCTTTCAGCCTGTCCAACGTGCAGGCATACTTGAAGGAACCCTTCCCTGTCTCAGCAGCCTCTTCTCAAAATTTTCAATGGGTCTTTTGCTTATGCCACCACGTTTGTAGATCAGATGGCTATTATTGGTGGGCTTGCTGGAGTTCACATATCTGATGACGATGATATTAATGTGAGTATTTTCCTTTCTCATGTTGGCTTTGACTTAGTGGTGGTTTTCAATACACTGTGCTTTTTGCAGCAAATTTGTTAACAGGCAAAAAGCCAAATTCATTTTTATAACATGCAAATATAACAGTCTCAGAAGACATCAGCTTTCAAAATGTGTTCTCACATGACAAACGAAATTAACATGCAAGAAATGATTCATTTTAACAGTAATAAGTAAATAATCTCAACACTATCCAAAAGTACTTCAGACATCATAGTGAAGTTTCATTTCCTTAACAACACTATATAAATGTAATAGTTAAAAAAGCAAAGAGAATAATTATAATAAACTAAAATATTTTATCACAGTATTTTTGTAAGATAATTATCTCAGTTATTGGATACTGTGAGGCAAGACTTAATAAACTTCACTTCACTTGTGTGTGCCCAGGGTAGTATTCAGCTGCTCTGTTTCACTGACATGTGGAAATTTGACAACAGGAGTCTAAGGACAGATCATCCCCACATATTATATGTACTTCAGTACTTAAAATATCATTTATAGTTCAAAGTAGCTCAGTCTATGATTGAGTGAAAAGGTACCACCACACCACATTTCTTTTCAGATGTATCATGTTATGTTGCTCTTATGTTTTAAATTTAACATGACCTCGAAGTTCTCATGCGATCATAAAGGAAGCTTTCAAAAGATGATTGTACCAAGAGGCCTCAACATTGGATTGCGCTATTGTCGAGACCACTAATGACTGTGTTTGGGAGGGCGATAGAAAATTGGGAGAGGGGCCAAGTTCAGGGCATGGATCATGGAAGCACGATCCTGGGAAAAGGTACCCATTCCTGACTCTTTTCCCCTTTCTGTCTGCTTCCTCAGTAGCATGAGCGAACTGTTTTTCTCCACTGTGACATTTGTCCCTTGCCGTTGGTCTAAAAGCAGCAGAACCAGTTGGACTCAGCCTCTCAAAATATGAGCCAGTATAAAACATTTCTCCTCCCTCCTGTTTTTCCCAAGCGAGGGGGCACTTAACACTAATCGCATCTGCCTTGGACTTGAGCTGAAGACTTGTCTCCTGCCTTAGTTTCTGAGTGACTGGGCGGTAGGTGGGCAAAGCAATCCCAGCTCTGATCCACTGTTAGTGAACTAGCCACTGAATTTTTTTTTTTTTTTTTGAGACAGGGTCTTGTTATGCAGTTCAGGCTGGCCTTGAGCTCACTTTTGTAGCCCAGGCTGGTCTTGAACTCACACTAATCCTCCTGCCTCAGCCTCCCAAGTGCTGGGATTACAGGCGTGCACCACCATGCCCGGCCTTTTTTTTTTTTCCCACTGAATTTTTCTAATTCAAATCTTCTCACCACTTAAGCTTTTATCAATATGGTATGTTATTTATTTATTAAAGCAATGTTTTCCTTTTTAACATTCATTTATTTATTTATTTATTTATTTATTTATTTATTTATTGGAACTAGGGAGTGAATTCAGATCCTTGTGTTTGCCAGGCAAGCACTTATTCTACTGAGCTATCTCCCCAGCACCTACTAACATGTTATTTCAAACTGGTTTTTAATTGTTTTTTATGGTACCAGGGATTGAACTCAGGACACTGAGCTGGCCAGGCAAGCACATATCTATTGAGCTATCTCCCCAGCCCAAAACCTGAAAATCTCATTACAGCTAAACACAGGTTACTGGTGGATTTTAAAAGTGACCCAAATTAGAATCCTTAATAAATGAGCACAAATTTTTTATACCAAGAAGGATTAGAAAAATTATCATACCTACATCGTATGCTCTATATAACTACTATGACAACAATATACATTGTATCAATTATTGGGAGTGTATTATTAATGTGTTTTGAAAATGTCATATTATTTCTAATTAAAATCAATAAATAAAATAAAATTTACAATATCAGTGATTGATTGGAAAAAAATTCTGTGTTGGGCTGAACAGATAGTGCAAGGTCATGACTTTGAGCCCTTGTCCCGCCAAAATAAAAAGTAAATAAATAAAAATAAATGAATAGCCTGTGTTAAGGTGAAATATCCCTGACTTAGAAAAGCATTTCATTAACTTATTTTCATTTAATATTAACCAATATCCACTTAACATTTTGTTATTATATTTTCTCAGTTGCTCTTCTCTCATTGCTGGGACAAATACCCAATGCGTGAAATAAAGGAAGGAAAGGTTCATTTAGCTCACAGTCACTGGAGGTTTGAGTCTATACTTAGCTGGCTCCAAGGCAGAGTGGTACATGGCAGAGGAAAGCAGTTTGTGGCAGTGAAAAACAGCACAATAGCAAGAGGAAAAGTGAGGAGAAATAGCAACACTGGCTGCAGAGGGCAAGTCTGTCTCCCTTAAATTGCATTCAGGCTCTCTGCCCCAGGCTGGCCGTAATATTCACAACCATGATCCCAGAAGCACTCACACCCATAAGCCAAGTGAATCATGAGTTAATCATAAACTCTAGAAGTCTGCCTCATGACTGCCTGAGGCTTTGGAGGGACAACTGGACAGAAATCATAACATATATGTAAATATCTATTAATTTTCGATATAATTTTAGTTGTGAGTAGGCATATACTTAAGTTTAATAATGTGAACCTGGACTAGTAAGACACTCTTTATATACTTTTTAACTGTTCCTTTGAAGTAAATATGACCACGTAATTAATAAAAAGTGAATAGAGAAAAATATTTTGTTGTTTCAAAAAGCATTCATCTATGCGAGACCAGTTAAGAAGACTGAGGTCTCAAAGTTTCCTCTGTGAACACTAAAGAGACAGGTGATGTGAGTGTGTATTGACACACTTCTGGTAAAAATGTTAATGCAGTTGAGGCCCTGATGGTTACCTGCACATGTACCATGGGTGGTAGGTGGTAAATGGTAGATGAACCCCACACACATATGCTAGTTGCTTGTACACGTGTTGGAAGAATAAAGACAGAGTATGCCAATCACTCAGAGATATAGTCAGAAGGAGACAAGAGTCCTCCTGGCCCCTGAATTTTACTTATGTCCCTTTGTTTTTATCCTCATTTTTCTTTGGTGAAGAATAAGCTCATAGATTGGCTGCTCCATTCATCCATTTGATAAACTTGCTCAGGTTTTAAGTCTGAGTCTGGCTTGTATCATGCACTTATCAGAAGCCATTGATCTAAAAATTTATGATAATGGCATAAAATTGCATGACCATAGTGTAGAGAAAGACATCTTCAGGTTACATTATCTAATGGAGGTACGGTAGCTTGAACACTCTCCCTGGGACGCATGTTGAAGTTGAACTGACATTGCATCTCCATTACAAGATGAAGAGGACACAAGAATTCATTCTCATGAGTGGAACTGATAATTTAGGAAGGAGTTATTTCTGCCATCTGATAATGCAGGAAATAAATAAATAAGTAAATAAATAAACAAACAAACAAACAAACAAAAACCTTCCAGTTGTCAAGACTTGACATTGGAGTTTTCTGGCTTCAGATATATTGTATGAGAAACTTATTTCATTGCAAATCATCCAGACTCAAGTACTTTGCTATAACAGTTCGAACTGACTCAGATAAATTTGCATAAGTGGCTTCACTAAACAAAATGTTTAGAGTTAATATCTACAAAACACACTGTATCTGCCAGTAACTGTTCTTAGTAATTTGCATATTCTGAAGTATTCAATGTTCAAGACTACTTCTGAAGTATACGCTAATGTGATCTGCAATTTAACAATTGAATATCTAAGACACGGAGGATTTTAGTATCTAATTTGAAGCTACAGTTGGTAGAAGATATTTTTCAATTTCAGGCATCCTCCCATGAATCTACAATCTTCCCCAGGAAGCTGCAATGCAACAACCAATTAGTAAGAAACATTTTTTCCTTTTTTTTTTTTTAAAGTTAAAACAGCAAATAAAGAACATCTAGAATTTATACAGCCAAAGGATAATTGTGCAATATTTTTAGCAGAAGTTCTACTGCTTTTTCATAAATCATAGCTGCTTAATATTTTACAAATTTATTTTTCTATAATGTCACTATAAGTTGGATTTGATCTTCAGATTAAAAGCGACAAGACTGTAACACGCTGAAGAAACAAACAAAAAAGCATGTGTGTGTGAACAACAGAAATGTTAATATGTAGGTCAGTCTGACCTTGAGGTGTCCTTCAGTATTTCATTTTATGAAATGAAAACTTATGAGCATGCTTTGAAAGCTACAAATGCTGCATTGAGATCTACCATCTGTGTGGAGTAAGCCTATTAGGCAGTTTCAAGAACATTCCTGCTTACATTTGTCCAAATATTAATGACATCAAAATGTGACATGTCCCTTTCTGGGAGCAATTTCATAGCATCTCCTATTTTAACAAATATCATGATAAAGGTATATTTTAAATATCTTTTGATATTTTCTGGCACATAACATTAAGTAGTTCAGTGAAGCATAACTATTTTCAGATTCTGCTGATGTGGAAAACTCCAAAATCTTAATAAGCAAGATATATGACAAGTAACAATTAATTAGACAGAAAGAACATGTCAGGTTTCAGGTGACATTATCTGAAGCTTCTAATTTTTATAGAAAAGATATTAAAGCAGTCAGGGTTCTCATTTAATACCAATATTGTGTTATATATTATATCAGTGTTATATGTTTTCCATGATTTGAGATTTCAGCCTCAAAAACATTCTTTTTTTTCTTTTTCTTTTTTTTAAAGAGAGTATGAGGACAGTATTAAAACAGAAAAAAAATACAAGTAATACAAGATTTCACTAAACCAGTTGATATGAGGGGCTGGGCATATAGCTCAATAGAATAAGAGCTTGCCTGGCAAGTGCAAAGACCTGAGCTCAATTCCCTATTCTGAAAAAAAAAAAAATGGATATCACAGTACTTGTTGTGAGGCATAGTGCTGTCTTCCATCCAGGTATTCATATTTCCAGATAGAATCATACAAAATTGGAGGAAGAAAGAACAAAAGAAAGAAATGTATAAGAAATTAAACAGAGAGATAGTACCAGGAATTGAAAAAACACAAATAAATTAAGCATGATCTGCTCCTTTCCATCGGCCAGCAGAAATCCACAGTACAGTTGTCCAAACTATCCTGCTTACATATGTAGATGTCCGTTTCCCACACTCCCTCTCCTATTTTTCTAAACTCAGTAACTCTTTTTTGATAAGTTCATTCCCTTTTCCCATTCTCTATTATGCCATTCACATTCCATTTTTTGTTTCAGGTTCTCACTCTAAGGAGACAATACAATGTCTGCACATGTAGGACTGATTTATTTCACTTAAGGATGCGGTGTATAGTTGCATTCACTTACCTACAAGAGATTCAAATTTGTCCTGCTTTATAGCGGACGTTTTTTTTTTTTTTTTTTTTTTTTTTTCCTTATACCGAATCTCTCTATACAGTTTGTCCTTGCAGTGATCCTCCAGTCCCAAACTCCCAATGGCTGGGATTATAGGTGTGTGCCACCACACAGTGGCAGCAGGATGCACCCAATGTTCCTGGGCTAGCATGGCTTGTGGAACTGGGCGACCTTGAGTTTCCCTACAGGCGCTATGGGCTTTGAGCCATCTCCCAAGCCCAGTTTTCAACTTTCATGTATCAGTTCTTTGCTAGAAGTTTTATGTAGTTTCACAGTGTACACTTAGGTAGAACGTATTTATAAAGATTATCCACATATTTAAATCTATTTTATTTCTAGCAGTCTAAACATACAGAAATTGTGTTTTTCTCAAAAGCCCTCTATTTAAACATGGATGACTTTTACAATAGAAAAATAAATATTATTTTTATATAGCTTCCAAATTGTTACAATACACTGGTGGTTACATTATATAAATAGCTTTTCTCTGCTTATTACAGCTTTAGAGAAATAACTGATGGAGGGAAAAATATGCTTAAAGGCTCAGTGTATACATTTCAAATGAGTGGTGTTAATGTGCTTGACTCCTTCAGTTCAGCTTAAGCACGTTATTGTAATGTCAACCTTTAAGCAACTCTTAAAATGTTGCAAAGTGTCTGACAAATAATCAGTGACCACATAATTACTATTAAAAATAAAAGTTTAGGGCCCAGAAGGATGGCTCAGTGGTCTAAAGCACCTGCTTAGGAAAGCTTAGGCGGCTGCAGGTTCGATCCCCGGCACCACATGCTGCGCCAGCCCTGACCTCAGGGCAGGCTGAGCCAGCCATAAAAATAAACAGACAAACAAACAAAAGTTCTGAAACAAGAAAAAAATAAAGTAAAATAAAAACATTTTAAAAAATAAATAAAAGTTTAAGAATTATATGTTTACACACTTCAATTTATAAAATGCCTAGTAACTGATCAAATGAAGCTCATTTCATTTCTAGAAATGAATTACAACTGAGTAAAATGTATGTTTGTATTTATATAGTACTGTCTCTTGTTGCAGCTACACCCAAGTCTCATAACTTTAAGTCATGCTTTCTGGTGGACATCTGGGCACTTCATCTTCTTTTCCAAGTCAGACCTTTTAAACGCATTTCCTTCAACTTAGCATAAAATCTCATTTGAATGTTCTCGAACCCAGTTGAGCGCAATCTCCACTCCACGGTTCAGCAGGCCAACTCTTGCAATCTTTATTTCAACTTACCTTGCCAAGTCAGTCTCTCCATGCCTTCATTAATTTTTGTTCCTTACTGAGGCAAAATACCTGACAACCAAAACCAAGGTTCATTTAGTTCTCAGTTTGTGGAAGTGTCAGACCATAAACAGCTGGCTTCAGGGAAGGGTGTCTCATAGCAGGGGACAACAGCTCAAGGGAGCAGAAGATGGCAAATGCAACGAGAGCCAAAGGAGGGCAAAGTAGGCCCCTTTGCTCCTTTATAGAAGGGGCATTCATCCACACCATCTCTGTGACCTCCATAAGCTCAGGACCTTAGAAAGTAGGGACTGTTGTACCCTGTTGAATTTTTGAAACTTCTGAATTCTCAAGTTAACAAAATGTATCAACCATAACCCTGTACAAAATTATATATTATTTTCCAAATCTTTATCAACCAGGTCTTCCTATTAATTTGCAAAACGCTTGAGCCATTTTTTCTAAAGCATGATTTCTCTTCAGGGATAGTACAGTATATTTCTTAACCTCAGAGGTGCTAATTGTAGTGACTCAGCAGAGAACTGGTGGGTTGTTATTATTTGATAGCATCTGCGAGTTCAGGCAGGATTAGACTGGATCTTCTCATGGACATTCAAAGGGCTTAGATCAGTCAAGACATCAGGGAGACTGCACCATTATCTGTAGTGTATGAATATCTTGACAATTTTCTTCATGACAGAACACTTATTTCCTAGATGGCAGCCTCTCTCCTAAAGTGGTTTATCACTCATCTGACTGCTACTTTGAGAACAATTTGGTTTTATTTTTGTTTATTTTTCAAAATACTTCCGCTGTCTCAGTCCCAGGTCCTCAAGATAATTGAACATTTTTGACATAGAATACAAAATAATAATAGAAAATTAGAAATTATACCAAATTTCACCAAACAAAATAGTATGAATGTGGGGTGAGGGAGATAGCTCAGTAGAATAAGTGCTTGCCTGGCAAGTGCAGGGTCCTGAGTTCAATTCTCAGTACTGAAAAAAAAAAGATATGAATTTGACAGTATTTGTTGCATTACATAGTGTTGTCTTCAATAATATAACTTTTTGGGGCTGGGGAGATAGCTCCGAGGCACAAGTGCCTGCTGGGCAAGTGTAAGGTCATGAGTTCGAACCCTGGTCCCACAAAAAAAAAAAAAAAAAAAAAAAA
>PVJA010033569.1:0-22882 GCA_004027025.1 Myocastor coypus | reverse complement strand
GTTTTTTTTTTTTTTTTTTTTTTTTTTTTTTTTTGAGACAGTCTCATTATGCTGCTCAGGCTGGCCTTAAGTTCACTATGCAGCCCAGGCTGGCCTTGAGCTTGTGATGATCCTTCTGTCTCAGCCTCCTGAGCACTGGGATTGAGGGCGTGTGCCAACCTGCCCAGTTCATCTTCTCTTTTTACTGTAGCGAAACAATCATAGAATTTACCATCTTAAAAAAAAAAAAAAAAAAAAAAGAATTTACCATCTTAGTCATTTTAAGTATTCAGTCAGGTGGCAGCAAGGCCATTTACACTCACATGCAAACCCTCACCTCTGTGTTGAGGGCTCTTTCATCTTCCCCAACTGAAAGTGTGCACCCGCTGAGTATGGGCTGCCCACTGCTCCTCCTGCCAGCCCCTGGCAGGGCAGTTTTCAAATTTTTCACAGGTACTGCCCATGTGCTAGGTACGTGGACCAGATCAACTTGTCTCCTCCAATCACCTTTCTCATCCATTAGAGGCTATTAGTGGCCACGGTTATGAGTGGGGGCAGCTTCTTGCCAGCAACTCCAGTAACGTACTGGGTAAAAACTATAATTTACCCAAATATTACAACTCCACGTTTGCAGTCAAGTGTGAACCCAGCCCCCATGACCGACAGACCATGGGATGGGCTGAAAGGAGCAGGGAGGACATGGCCCTCGCTCACTGCGCCCTCCTGCCCACAGGCACTGCTCATCCTCACTGCACTGCAGCCTGCCATCTTCTCCATCCTGGCCAATGGCGGTCAGATTGCCTGCTCGCCTCCCTACTCCTCCAAGATCCGGTCTCAGGGTGAGCACTGCACTGCTGCCAAGACATGGGTGGGTCAGAGGAGAGGGCCTTGGGACAGGTCAACCTGACCTCTGCCTTCAGGGGCCAGCAAAGAGCCTAAGAATCCATGCAGTGCTTTCAGGACTTTGGCAACCCAGCAACCTGCAGCCAGGCTTAATGGCCTCTCCAAGAAGTGCAGGGCTGAGACCTCCAATGCTGAGAGAAAAGAGATGGCTAGAAGTGAGCCAAGATAATTGAACACATAATATGGCTTCATGGTGGCCTCAAATAAGAGGGTGAGGTGCCACAGCTGGCTCTCGCTCCATGAATCTGCTTTGTCACCGAGACATGGCATCAGTGGAGGAACCTCTGCTGGCTGCATGGGTCAGGGCTGCTAGGGGGCTGTCCTGTCCGTGGCCTGGCACATGACCTGTCCCATCCCACCCTACAGTGATGAACTGCCACCTGCTTATCCCGGAGACATTCCTGCTCACTGTGCTGACGCGGAGGTACTACCGGAGGAAAGACCACAAGGCTGGGTATGAAATCTGCTCATCTGCAGCCCTGGACACAAGCTCAAGGGTCTGAGGGATGCTCTTCTCACAAGAGTGCAGTTTCACAGTCCCCAATCCTGACCAAAGCACTTCCAGGGTCAGTGACAGCTGGCAAAACTACTGACAGGAGATAGGAGGGAAATTGTGATGTGATGAACTTATTTTGGATCTGGCCAGGTATATATTTTAAATTTTGTAATAAATAGCCAGGATAAAGTCCAAAAATCTGTAATGAGGTACACTGCCTCTGTGAGTGTCCTCATCAGTCCTATCAGCTTGGGTGTGGAAAGGACCATCTTCAAGAGGGAGGCAGAAACAGTGGCATGTGTGGTAAGAGCTGGAGGCTCTGGCTGGACAAAACCACACTCACTCAATATCCCAAGACAGGCTTCAGGAGGACACACAGTTTTCCTTATAGATGTGTCTCCAGGGCACTGACACGACAGGCCGGGAGAGCCGGGGCTTTCTTTCAGGAAAGCTAGCTTTGTGATTTCCTGTACCAGGCTGCAAAAGGAAGTGTCCAATCCTCTGGTCATGCTGCTGGTTCTGAGTGCAGAAATCAGGATGCAAATGCAGAGGAACTGAAAGTCCAAGGAAAGCTCCCAGTATACAACACACACACACACACACACACACACACACACACACACACACACACGCATAAAACACAGAACTGAAACTCTAGGTGAAACCACATTGCCTTTATTTGGCTAAATGACAAAAGCCAAAATAATTCTGAACAAATGAGTCACAGATGAGAAAAATTCCTTACTGAACCCACCTGAGGCAAACTGCTTGTGGCCTTGTGCTGGGGGTGGGTGGTGAGCACTGTGCCCAGACCCTGGTTCTTCCCAACACTGCTGTCTCTGCAGGCAGGATCCTCCATACAAAACACCCAAGCCCTCTTGGTGTTTCAGTCAGCGCCTCCCAAAAACCTGGGTGGAAGGCCCACTTCAACCTAAAGGGACTCGTGCTGAGTCATCCTGTTTAATCCCAGTTTAAGTATTAACATAGTACTTTGGCAGACAGACAATCTTTCAAGATAATTAATGTTTTATGATATAACTCCCAAGAACATGTTCTGCTTATTTGGAAAAATAGAGCCTAGGGACAACTCTTTAGCCTATGACTATGAGAGAAAACAAGAACCAAAAATATAACCTTTAAAAATACTTATATTGGCAACCCTTAAAAATGCCCGTAGTTGTAAAACACTACTAAAGGAATTTTCCACAAAAATTCATCTTTCCCTGTATTGGTTCAACTTCTAGTGAGTATATGATGACAGACAATCTAGAAGCTATGGCTTTCAGGGAATGAAAAGAAAATAGCGAAATGGAATTGCCTTGGAAAGATTTTAGATTTAGAAGAGGGATGTAGAACAGGATGAAGGCAACAAGATGGAAGGTGCTCACAAATGACGATAATCCAGAAACAAAGCACTGGGGACATTCAGTGCTGCCTGACCAGCCTCCTGGCCACTGTCACTCAGGAAATGCTACATGATCGGCGATCAGAAAGAATCAAGTTACCCAATCTTCTTTACATTTTTTCTCTGCTTCAGGATTTTTTTTGTTGTTGTTGTTTTTTGGCTTGAGATAGGGTCTCACTATGTAGTTGAGGTTGATCTCAACTTCAGGGTGATCCTCCTGCCTCAACCTCCTGTGTGCTGGGATTACAGGTATGTGCCAACATGCCCAGCGGCCTCTAGCATTTTCAACCTCCTCACATCACAACCTTCTTCCCATGTTCCTGCAAAGTAATGGTCTTTGGCTTTAGCTACTGAAGGCAGAAGGAGCAGCCCATTTTCTAAACTTTCAGTCTCTATTCTCAGTACTCCTCTACATAGGGTATGAAAAAGGTCACTGCTGAGGCAATGCCTCCTCAGGGCCAGCACCAGGATTCCACCTTTGGCCTCCTCCTGTTCTACAGCCTAAGGGTCCGAGGCCAAGCAGCTTTTAACACTTGTCCTCTAGGCTATCTAGCCCTTCTGTGTGGGCAGCTCCTTTGTATGGGATTCAGGGAACAGCTCCTAGCCTTAAACATTCCCATGTGAATAGGCCAGGCCACAGGCCCAGTCATGGAGGACAGACCTCTAGCCTCACTTAACTGGGCAAGATGACCCTCATGGAGGGTATCCTTCCCACAGCGCCTTCAATCACAACTATCCTGAAGGGCCTGACCTACCACACTGTAACTTCCTGCTTTCAGCCTGAGTTAATGAGGATATACCATCTTAGAAAGCTAAGGCAGGCAAAGGGCGGGGAGCCTCCTAGGCACACATGCACGGGCAAGGTCCAGCCCTGTCATACAGTATGAGACAAGCACAGGGCCTGCCCAAGAACAACTGAGTGGAAGGGTGTGGCCAAGTGGCACTGGGCACCAGAGCAATGAGCCAAGTGAGCGAGGAGACCCATGCAGCTCTGGGGGCTGCTCCTCTGGTGCTGGGAGGCACAGGCATGCCCAGAACAGGAGTTTCAGTAGTTCTCCATCCCAGGAAGAATAAGGCAGAGAGAAATTGGCAGCATGCCTAAGAGGGAACACCCAAGTAGAAACTTCACAACGTAGGCTGATGTATACAACTGTGCATGGCTGTTGTACTGGTTCATGCCTGTAATCCCAGCACTCAGGAGGCTGAGGCAGGATGATTGCTGTGAGCTTCAGGCTACAAAGTGAGCTCAAAGATAGCCCAAACTACATAACCACATCGTCTCAAAAAAAAAAAAAAGCTATGCATATGAGAAGACGACTTCTGCTGTTCCAAACACAGGGCTCCAGGCAGAGGTTGATGCAACCACACAGGACAGTAGGAAAGGTGCTTCAGGAAAGGAGCTAGAAATATAGTTCCATCCTGTGTCCTTCTGCCTGGCCCTCTCACTGAAACCTAGGTAGTCATGCTGCAAAAGTAGCCTTGGCCAGGAAGCATCAGGGCGGGGTCTGAGATCCTCATAGCCCTGGATCGGGGATGTGAATGAGAAAATGAGGTTTTCTTTCTAAAAACACAGACATGTACTCCACAGGGGCTACTTATGAATGGCAGGGGGCTGGGACGTGAACACATTCCTCCAATCCATAGACAGGACTTTGGATGTTCACATGGCTGAAGTGATAGAAATCCGAGGGACCCAGAATCAGAGTGTCCTCAACAGCAAGTGCCAAGCATCAGCATTCTTTGATTTGAAATTCAAATGCTGACACCAGCCTAAGCAGGGGGGGTGCCATGGTGCCAGGCACAGGCAGGAGAGGGGACAACTGCTGCATTCTTCTCAAGAACTCAAGCCCAGGAAGTCCTTGCTGTGCAGCTCCCAGGGGTAAAGAAATGCTCCACCAGCTTCCCAGCAAGAACATAGTTAAGACGCAGAGGGCAGGATAAGGTGGTGGCTTAGAAAGGAAGGTGTTTCTTTATGCATTGGCTTCCATGTCCGGTGCCAACCTGTACTCTGCACTCAGTGTGTCAGTGAGCAACAGGGATAAAGGGACCAAGTTTGAGCTGTGGCCACTGTCAGTGGCTAACAGCACTGAACAGGTCGCAGGGCCAGAGCAGGATCCTAGCAGGAGGTAAATCTAAGCAGAATTTGTGCAAGATTGATTCTGTCCCACAACCCTCTCCAGTCACCATAGCCCTCAGTGTCCCTTCCTTTAAGGGCAGGCTGTGGGAGAGAGGCTGAGGAGAGCTCCCACATAACTGGGCAACAGAATGTTCTGAGAAAATGAACACAGAAGAGAAACTGCAGCTGATGCCAGGCAGTCTGGTTCCGTCCAGTCAGTATCTTCACAGACCCCACTGGGTCAACAAGAAACTCCTTAGGGAGTAAGGAAAGTCAGGCTCAGATCCTCTTCCCACTGCCACACCAACAGCAGCATGGCTAGGAGACTGGTGCAGGTCACTCTGGGCATTTTTTAAGGACACCGAAATTACACTCTTCCCCCACACTGGCTGTCAGCACTGCTCTAGCTTCTGGACAGGGGCAGACTTGACAGTGTAGGAGGAAGACAGGCTGCTGGGTATTACACGGCTTCCTCCTTCTGCCCACACCTCAGGGCAGAAAGTTAGTCCTACTTAATATATTTGAAAGACTATTTTTTAAAAAATAATAAAAATGACATTTTCCCTGTCAAGATCACACGAACAGAACCAGTAAAGCAAAGTCCTTGAGGCAGGCTGGGTGGATGTAGACAGACTTCTAAGATGCAACCGGCCTCCTGAGTGTGGTGACAGATGTTTCTTAAGGGTGGGCCGCTTGTTCCCCATTCCAAGTCCTCTAGCCCCCAAGTTCTTTCCTTTGTAGCTGTTCTTAGGCTTAGTGTTAGGATCACAATGCGGAATCAACAGAGAGCTTCTGAAGGTGACAGGATAGAGGGAGGGAGAGGAAAGGGGGTGCAAGTTAGTCCTCTTCATCCTCACTGATGTCATAGGCCACTGCCTTGCGCCTAGACAGACCAACTGGGGAGGAGGGGGGGGATGTCTTGCCAGAGAAGGGCCAGCGGAAGGATGGGGAGGGGGAGCGCTCCCGGGTCGGGCTGCTGCTGGGGCTCTGCTTGGGGCTGATGGCCTGTAGCATCCGGCCTTTTCCCTCTTTCAGCATGTGTTTCTGGGG
Organism: Myocastor coypus; assembly: GCA_004027025.1. Taxonomy (NCBI): domain Eukaryota; kingdom Metazoa; phylum Chordata; class Mammalia; order Rodentia; family Myocastoridae; genus Myocastor; species Myocastor coypus. Next base: position 16,933 of record PVJA010033569.1, on the reverse strand, counting down.
AGACCAAAAGGAAGAGTTAGCGGACACCTCAGGATCAGCTAAGTCATTGCTGGGACACCCCAGACTTCAAAGAGCATCGTGCACCTGTGATTTGTGCTTTCTGTGTTGTTAGGGATCAGACTCAGGGCTGCAAGCAGAGAGCTCTACCACAGAATGCCAGCATCTTCCACGTTAGGCCTTCCTGAGGAGGTAGCTACAATTTCAGTGACTTCCTCTGGAAGATGCTCTATGCTAATGATGGCGAACCTTCTAACCTTTCACAATCCCATTGCACACAACTGCCACAGATTCATCACTGCTGCTCTGCTGTGCTATTCACCCCCCCACACCTGCTACCCATCATCACCATATCCTTGGCTTCTATGTCAAAGGAATTCTTTGTAGCTATTTAGTCTGTAATCCAGATTTTAAAAAAAAAAACAAAGGAACTAATTCAGACAAACAATGATCTAGCCCAATTTTTTGGTTTGTAGGACCTTCTGCTTGCCAGGCAGGCACTTGTGCCAATGAGCTTTTTGGTTTTTTGAGACAAGGTCTCCCTCTGTAGTTCAGGCGGGCCTCAAACTCATGATCGTCTTGCCTCAGCCTTTTGGATTATAGACATGGGCCACCATACTTGGCTAACCCAGTTTTTAGTTCTCTGAAAAGGAATTCCCACATTCTTTCCCCAGAAATTGATTCTATGTCCAATACCACCATGGTCAGATCATTCCAGACCTGCCTGGGGCCCACTGCCCCTGGGATCCCATAGCAGCTCTCTACAGCAAAGGCAGCTTTTTCAGGGTTCTTTATTCTCTCCTTTCCTTCCACTGAAACCATACTGTCTAGAGGTACGATGGACAAAGCTACTAGCTTATCTCATCATCAGACTGAGGTTGTGAAAGGGCTGGCAAGATTACTTAATGTGTAACTTCTTTCTGGAAGGATCTGAAAGAATGTTTGGGGGTAGTTGGAATGGTTCTCCCATATAAAGGGGAACAGGTTAGGTAGCTTCTTAATGTCAATGTGCCTTTCTGCTTAAGTGTTCTGAAACTCTTTCCTCAGCACAGAGATTCACTGAATTTCCCTGAAATTCCCTCAGTTGTCCAGTAGGAAAGAATCATACCAGTGCTCCTTCTGGACCAAACATTTCCAGGAAATTGCCAATGAATTCTCGGGACTTCTCCTCCCATTTCTGGATGAGGTCAATGCTTTTTTCCTCCACCTTCTGAACAAATTCTTTGGATCGTTCCTCCACATCTTTTACTTTCTTCTTTACTTTGTCAACCCGCTCCTGGAGATGATATTTCTTCTCCTGGGTGAAGAGGTGACAGCTGTGAGAAATACTACCCATCTGACCTTCCTTACCAAGAGAGGGAGAAAAAAATGGCTACTGACACTCAGTCTTTAGAACTTGTAATTTTGCTTTGCTTTAATCTACTCTACACTAATCTCATTGGGCCCACTAATGGAAAAAATGAACTCTGCATATGCAAGTGTCATAATTCAGGCCTGGCCCAGTGACAGGCGCGGAGCCAAGTGAAATCAGGTTTTAAGATAAAACCAACATGACCCAAACTTCCTTCTGGATTGAGATGTTTAGGCAGCAAGAAGACCAAGAATAGAGTGGAACTACAAGTACTAGATCTTTATCTATGATACTGGATTTTTTTTCCCTATTACTGGCTTATTTTACGACTTTAGATTGAGCAGTGTGTCTTTTTTTTTTTTTTTTTTTTTTTTTTTTTTTTTAATATTTGAAGGTTTACTCATTTGCAAAATGATGACGATACTCTCTGGTCATGCCAACTTTCCCAAAGACAAGGAAAACTATTTTTGTGAGCATGTTTATGAAAGAAAAACTCATAATTTCCAGATCATAAGAAAAATATGAGCTGGGCATGGCAGTCCATGACTGTAAATCTCAGCACTCAGGAAGCTGAGGAAGGAGGATTCTGTGAGTCCAAGGCTGGCCTGGCCTATACATAGTGAGTTCAGGGCCAGCCTAAACTACACAGTGAGATCTGTGTCAAAAAAAAAAAAAAAAGATACTGGGGCCAGCAAGATAGCTCAGCAGTCTAAAGCACCTGCTTAGGCAAGCTTAGGCAATTGCAGGGACACTGGTTCAATTCCCAGCACCACATGCTATGCCAGCCCCACCCCCAGGGCAGGCTGAGCTGGCCATAACATAAAGTTTATTTATTTATTTATTTATTTAATTTATTTATTTATTTTTGCCTTTTTGAGACAGGGTCTCCCTATGCAGTTCAGGCTGGCCTTGAGCTCACTTCTGTAGCCCAGGCTGGTCTCGAACTCCCACCGATCCTCCTGCCTCAGCCTCCCAAGTGCTGGGATTACAGGCGTGAGGCACCACACCTGGTAACATAAAGTTAAAAAAAAAAGATGCCAACACCACACAGAGAATGTAAACATTATGTGCTACAAACATGTACATATAGGGGCTGGGGAGATAGCTCTGTGGCACAAATGCCTGCCTGGCAAGTGCAACGCTGTGAGTTTGAACCCTGGTCCCACAAAAAAAAAAAAAAAACAAATAAAAACAACTACAAACAAACAAACAAACAAACCAAACCCACGTATGTATAATGTTTAAAAAAAAAAAAAGAAGACAGAACGGGAGAAGTTAGTGTGTACTTCAGTGATAAAGTACAAGTTATTTTGTTTGTCTTTCTGAGACAAGGTCTCCCTATACAGTTCAGGCTGACCTTGAGCCTGAACTCAGCTGAACGCTGGCATTATAGGTGTGCACCACCATACTCGGCATGTATTTAGTTGTGCAAGGACATAGGAAGGAAAATGAGCAGGCCTGGGAGATAGCTCAATGGCATAAGCAACTGCCTGGCAAGCACAAGGTTCTGAATTTGGTCCCTGGTACCACAAAAAGAAAAATGAACAGATAGAGGAAGAAAGAGGAAGAGGAAAGAGGAAGAAGTTGGAGAATAGGATGAAGAGGAAGAGGAAGGAAATAAAGTATGCTTAAGGCTTTCAATTAAATTTCTTTTTTTTTTTATTGGATATAGGGTCTCATTATGCAACTCCGACTCACAGTGCTCCTGCTGTCTCAGCTTCCTGAGTGGTGGGATTATAGGTGTGTACCACCACACCTGGTTTCAGTGCCAACACAGCATGGGGTACCAGGGATTGAACTCAGATCCTTGTGTTTGCCAGGCAGGCACTTAGACTGCTGAACTACTTCCCAAGCCCCTAAATTTTTTTTTTTAAATTGGTCTGTGTTTGTAGTACATGACAACTCCATTCCTTGTGAGGAGCTGCTAACATACATGACACATGTAGCTCTTTTTTTTTTGTCTTTTTGAGACAGGGTCTCCCTGTGCAGTTCAGGCTGGCCTTGATCTCACTTTGTAGCCCAGGCTGGTCTCAAACTCGCACCAGTCCTCCTGCCTCAGCCTCCCAAGTGCTGGGATTACAGGCGTGAGCCACCATGCCCGGCTAACACATGTAGCTCTTTTTACTTCTCTCTTTTTCTAATCCTTTGCTGTTTCCCATCTGCAAGAGTTCTGCCTGTTCAGGTTTTTATTTTTTTATTTTTATTTATTTATTATGATTATTATTTTTTTTGGTCTTTTTGAGACAGGGTCTCGCTATGCAGGTCAGGCTGGCCTCGAACTTGCACCGATCCTCCTGCCTCAGCCTCCCAAGTACTGGGATTACAGGCGTGCGCCACCACACCCGGCTTGGTTTTTAAACACCTGAGTTTTATGTGGAAATACAATTCTGCAACAGATTCATTACTCACAGCGAGGGCTTATGGCAGAGATAAATTCTAATCAGACGGAATCATTTCACCTGTTAACACAGCAGGAGTCATAAAGCTGGGGGCAGCTCAGAGGACATGAGCAAGACAGTTATTAGCTTTCTTTTCTTTAAATTAACTTCACTGGGGGCTGGGGAGATAGCTCTGAGGCACAAGTGCCTGCTGGGCAAGTGCAAGGTCGTGAGTTCGAACCCTGGTCCCACCAAAAAATAAAATAAAATAAAATAAATAAATTAACTTCACTTAGCCGGGCATGGTGGCTCACGCCTGTAATCCCAGCACTCGGGAGGCTGAGGCAGGAGGATTGGTGCGAGTTCGAGACCAGCCTGGGCTACAAAAGTGAGCTCAGGACCAGCCTCAACTGCATAGCGAGACCCTGTCTCAAAAAAAAAAAAAAAAAAAAAAAAAAAATTAACTTCGCTTGCCAGGCATGGTGACACATGCCTGTAATCCCAGCACTTGGGAGGTTGAAGCAGGAGGATTGATGTGAGTTCAAACTAGCCTGGGCTATGAAAGTGAGCTCAAGGTCAGCCTGAACTGCACAGCGAGACCCTGTCTCAAAAAGACAAATAATAATGATAATAATAATTTAATTAATTAACATCGTTGAGCCAGGAAGATAGCATAGTGGCTTAAGTAACTGCTGGCAAGCGCAAGGTCCTGAGTTTGATCCTCAGTACCAAACAACAATAACTTTGCTGAGGCATAATTTATAGACAAAGTATGTAGTATGTCTAACTGGCAATATGAAGCTAAGATAAACTTCAGTTTTCATAAATTAAAATTTAAAGTGTGGGGGGCCAGGTACATAGCTCAGCACAATAACCACTTGCCTGGCAAGCGCAAGGTCCTGAGTTCAATTCCCAGTACCACAAAAAATAAAAATAAAAATAAATAAATAAAATAAGATATAGGTCTGTGTAGAGAAACTGCACGCAAAATGTGTATCATGGATCTATAGCTTGCTTTCTTCTTCTTCTTTTTCTCTCCCCCCCCGCCCCCGAAACAGGGATTGAACTCGGGACATTGTGCTAACCAGGCAGGGCCTGATGCTACTGAGCCAACTCCCTGGCCCATGGATCTGTAGCTCTCATCACATTTTTAAAATAGTACTTCAAAGTAAGAAAAAAGTTAAGAGCTATTGTTTTAAATGTGTTGCCATAAATAATGTACTTTTTTTTCTCTGGTAGTGGGAGGAGGAGCATAGAGCACTGGTGAGACAGGGTCTCACTATGTAGCCCAGGCTGGCCTTGAACTCACAGTGATCCTTCTGCCTCAGCCTCCTACAATGTAATAATGATGTACTACTAAATCATGCATGTGGTAAAATACTCATATGTCGATACCAAACCATTAAGGCAGAAGCTGCTTCTGTTTATTTTATCTCTGCTTAATTCTCCTTGTGAAGAACTTCACAAGATGCCAGCGCAAAGAGGGTTGCATTAGCTTTGGGAAGTGACACTGACAACAACTCAGGCAGCCTCAGCTCAGGAGGGCAAGCCAGTGTTTCCTTAAATCAGGGAACTAGGGGCAAGGGTGGAACTCACGTTGATGAAGCTGACATTGAGCTCCTTGGCTGTGTAGCCTCGCTGCAGGTTGCGTCTGGCGTACACATCGTAGTCCCGGACGATCCGGGTAATGATGTCTGATGTGGAGATGCCTTCTGTCCTCTGTGTTGGCGCGAACATGCCTAACTCCAGAACACATGCAAACATTGTGCTGCTCGCATGCACAGGCGGAGGATGGGGTGTGGGAGCAGCACTCCTTCCTACACTACAAACAGGCCTGATGCTACTGCATTAGGCCTAGGAGAACTGACAAACAGCAGGGGCCCTGAGGGAGGCCAGGTGAGATGAAGAGGAGTCATGTGGCCCAAGGTTAAGAAAGCATGGGCTGGGGGGCTGGGGAAATAGCTCCATGGTACAAGTGCCTGCCTGGCAAAGTGCAAGGTCATGAGTTCAAACCCTGGTCCCACAAAAAAAAAAAAAAAAAAAAAAAAAAAAAAAAGAAAGCATGGGCTAGAGGAAATCTTTCTGAAATTAACACATATCAAAATCAACATTCAGACCAAGTACTGGTGGGTGTCAATGCTGTGTCTGCCCTTATCTTTCACCCAAAGTGTGGCCTGAAAGATGATGTTAGATTTTTCAGCAACATTGTCCTCTATGAAGGAGTAGTGTGGCCAGATCTCTGCGGCTGCCAAGACAGCTTGCTCACCTGCCTCCTTGATGTGCTTATAGACATCGTCGCTCCCAGCAGAAGAGTAAGGGATGTCATCATGGGCTACGAAATCAATCTGAGAGAGAATAAGGAAACATCACTTATAACCTAGGATATCTGCTGAACAAAAGACCCAGATGTTCTCAGAGCCAGAAGAAGATCAAGAAACACAGGCTAGGGCTTTTTCTCTGCACTTCTCTTTGTTGCTAAGTTCTAATGACCCACTCACAGTTACTTGTAGATTAGAAGCACAAAGACAGCCAATGCATCTCTAGGTTCTCCTGGTTTGTCAGGAGCACTGCTTCCACTCTGTGCATCTGGGTCACACTGTGTTAACACAGCAGGTGGGAGGGTTTTCTGGTTAGCTAGTCGGTGGGGAGAGCCCAGAGAAATCTCCTTGTCCTCCAGGGCTGATGAGGATCAGCCAACTAAGGGCTTCTCTAAGTCTGGAAAAAAGGCCACTTGTGTCAACTGGCTTCTCTCTCAGTTTGTGAGAAGAGGTGGAATATAAGGATAGGAACCATCAGCCCTTTTCCTGGAAGAGATATAGCTGTACTACTGAGAAATACCTTATAAAAGCCACAGCTAGGCCTCGCAACCTTAGCGTGCTGATTAATGGTCCTGGGATCAATAGTGTTTTTAGAGACATACACGCAACCCTTATATACTCCTTTCCAAAGAGGTCAGGTCCTTTTGCACGCTCCTGTACTTATATTACATTAGCAGTGTACAAACCCGAGAGAGAGGCCCCCAGTGTGAACCTATCATCTCAAATGCCCACAAGCACCCTGTCAGGATCCATGAGCAGCAGAGCAGAGCACAGAGTGAGCGAGACTCGGGGATGAGATCCACAGCAACCAGGAGGAAGGGGAAGCTGGGAGTCTGTCTCTGATTTCCTGGTTGTGTGCACTTGTGCCACTATGGCAAAGTGTTGATGTGGAAAAGCTGAGAGTTGTAGAGGGTTTGTCTTGATCTTACAGTTACAATGAACAACTTCAGGCCTCCTGGGCACTGCTTTAGGAGCACTTTGGCTACCTTTATTTTTTCCTTCCACATTAAACAATTCACCCGCAACTTCCACACAGCTCTGGAGAGAACTGACAGTGCGTACACTGGTGCTGCAAACTTGTAGGTCTTCCACAGACCCTTGCATCCTCTCATCTTTTGTAGGGAACCTGTGTTTTAATGTGGGGGAACTCAAAGGAGGCAAAAGGCTTTATAATAGTAACTTACTGCTGAGTAACAGTGAGAAATGTCCTTGGTTTCTAATCCCACACAATTTCTAGCCCCAAAACAAAGACCTGATAGAAATTTGAGGTGATGTAACAGAAGCTAGGTTACCCCAGTTTTCTCTCCCAGAATGTGAACTTCATGAGCACATGGCTGGGCCATGGGGACCCTGAAGAGCTTGCAGGCTAACTGCAGGGCAGCATCACAGAACTGAAGTGACCATCCCAGCTCTGCTGAGGTGGTATCTGTCATAGGCTCTTTGGTCTCTCTGAACCTTGATTCTCCCAGGGAAAGTGGAAATCATGATTCCACAAAATTATCATGGGGGCCAAGCTCTGTGAAGTCATCAGGTTCCACAGACATCAGGGGTGACTAACACTGTTAGTAATACCATGCCAGGGCTTCTGTCAAACCCACAGTGAAGCTACAGAGAGGGCTGGTGGGCAAGTAGACCAGTGCTCACAGTCATGCGAGCCAAGGGGCTCAGGGACCTGGGATGGGCACACAGGCCATGTTCTCACCCGGTGCTCAGCCAGGAACTCAGGTGTCAGCGTCCAGGGTGCATTCCTCACCACCTCATCTACGTAGCGGCAATGCTGTACTGCATCATAGCGCTCATTCTCGTTCATCACCGTGAAGCCTTTGAAGTTGTGCGTCAGCTCATCACTGCAGACTGGGGTCACCGCAGGGACAGCTGTGAGTCCAGGTCTTCTTCGTCTCTAACCTCTCCCCTCCTCCCTCCTAAACCCACAACTCTCCCTCATGTAAAGATCTCCTGGTTGCAAGTTATACCAACGCTTTTCCTAATCCAAGCTCCTACTTGAGGAATAGTAACACTAAATAGAACATGATTGCTCCTTGGAGAAGAAAAGATATGGCTGGGACTAAGGTCTTTGACTTTGAAAAGAAACTGCTATGTGTTCCTGCATAAATCAACATTTTTAGAAAATGTTTTTATTTATTTTTATTAATTTATTTTTTTAATGTATTTAGTACAGGGTCTACAGGGTCTCACTACATAGATTGGACTCGTAGTGATCCTCCTGTTTTTAGCCTTCCAAGTACAGGGATTATAGGCATGCGCCCAGTCTCAATCACCATCTCAGCACACCCTGGGGGTGGGGCTGTCACAATTTGTGGTGCCAGGGATCAAACCCCAGTCCCTGTGCTCTACCTAAGCAGGTACTTTAGTCCGCTGAGCTACCTGGCCAGCCTTGTTTTCCTTTTTCATAAAACTGACCTAGAGCATAGCAGGACATCTGCTAGGCAGACTTTTGTGCTTCAGTGTTTTAAGAGCTCAATGCCAGTTGTCTGGGGGGGTCAGTGAGTTTGCAGTTCAGCAGCCCAGGATGGGGTTGCAGCTTCATAGACTTCACATAAGGAGGAGGTACCAAGTCCATCTCTTGAAATGGAAACAAGGAATACCTGTAATCCTAGCACTTGACAGGCTGAGGAAGGAGGACCATTGTGAGTTCAAGGCCAGCATGAATGACAGCAAGACTCTGTCTCAAAAAACTGAAAGCTAGCAACTAGGGAGATAGCTCTGTAGCACAAGTGCCTGCCTGGCAAGTGCAAGGTCGTTTGAACCCTGGTCCCACAAAAAAAAAAAAGAGAGTGTACTCAGATCACATGGAAAGGAAGGAAAGAGCTAGGGTCTTTTCCTGGGCTTTTCTTACCTCCCACAATGAGGTACGTATTGGGGAAGAGGTTCTTCGCTTGCATCAGAGCCCGGGCATGACCAGAGTGAAACAAGTCAAATATTCCATCTGCATAAACTCGCACAGGTCGCTCCCCTAGTCCAAATGAAAGAACTGATCAGCAGACACGTTTATCCACCACCTTGTCTTTAGCAAGATGCATTTGGCTCTGTGTGACTGCTCCCTGCTGCACACTGCTTTCTCTAGGACTTTTCTGGGTAGTCACTGCCACTGGTTACATCAAGGATATCTTTGACTACAAAGACCCACAACATCTCCACTTAACTCTTTACAGCTATCTGGTGTCAGGTACAAAAGAAAAAAGTAGAGGGGCTGGTGAGATAGTTCAGTGGTCTGAAGTGCTTGCTTAGGCAAGCTAAGGCAACTGCAGGGACCCAGGTTCTATCTCCAGCACCACATGCTGCGCCAGCCCTGCCCCTAGGGCAGGCTGAGCCAGTTATAATGAAAGAAAAAGAAAATAGAAAAGAAAAGAAAGAAATAGCTTTAAAAAAAAAAAAGGAGAGATTTTCCTTAAAGTTACCCTAGAAATGAAAAGGAAGAGTTATTCAGTGGCTATCAGACCAACCCCCAGCATTTCACCTTTGAAATGAGCCTTTAATTAAACTATTCTGGCTGCTGTGCAACCTCATTTCCAAGCTGCCTTGATTGCTAATCACCAAAACTTGAAAAGAGATCTCCTGCCACTGCCCAGAGAATAAGAGGTGATTGACAAAGAGGCAGAGGGAGGACAAGCACCAAGGAGGGCAGCTATCAATGTACTGTTTCAGGCCCAGAGTCACCTGCAACATCTGCTGTGTTCTTGTTGTACTTTTCAAATGTCAGGCCTTAGAAGTGCCCAAATTTTATAATAAGGAATTGAGCTTTTGAAATAAATACATTAACACAATAAAAAACTGACAGCTCATGCTTTCTTTCCATGCTGGGCGTTGTAAGCAGAGTCACAAGCATGCTCTGTATGCAGCCTCCCACTGAGCTACACCCCAGCCTTTTGATGCATTAGGAGGCAGGAAGGTTATAGCTCAAGCTTCCCCAACCGCTTCCTCTCTCTGTGATCCTAACCACTGGAAGCCTCAGTGTTCTTACTATAAGACAAAGCAAAATAAAACAAAATCTAAGTAATACATAGCCCTTTTCTATATCCTAGAAATAACAAACTAACATACTCTCATTTTCCCCAAGCAAGTACAAAGGGGCTCTGATCTCACTTTGCTTGATCCTAAAAGACAAAGGATAGGGTAAAAATGAAGACTATTATGTTCATTTCTTTCTCACTATTAGGCAGACAGGCAGAGAAAGTAAGATGGGGACGTTTGTCTCGGGGAAGAAATTGCTGGATATAGCGAGACCACAGCAGCTATCTGCCCACTGCCTTCAGGGCATCACTGAGCCCTTTGCATCACTAATGCCAGACCCATTGTGTCTCCTGCCCTCTTTCGCGGTTCCCCAGCCTCTGGCTTCTCGGCTGCCTCAGACTTAACCCCGTCTCTTGTAAAGTCAGCTAGACTATTCTCCATGTGGCCAGAAGGAGGCACTGTTGAACTGGTCTGAGGAAAGTAAAAGCTGGCAGTTCTTTCAACTGCTACTGAAGGCCACTGAAGAGCACCTACTGTCTCAGCATATTATTAAGAATAAGCCCCTGTCACTCATAAAACTGTCCTGATGGGGTTATAAATTTAAATTAGGAGGTTGCCCTACTGTCAGCTAAGTAACCAGATGATTTTGTTCAGGCAGGGTCAACCTGGGCTTTAATTTATTGTCTTTCTTGATCTATGTCCCAGATACCTATCACAGAAACAATGTCCTGAACAGATTTTCACTACCCTTCAGACTCTTTTCCTCTGAGTCAAATTGCCTTTTTCTTCTAATCTTCCAAAAGATTCCCCAAACTGATTTCATGTCATTTTTTTCCCCTGGGTAGAGAATTTTGTCTTATACAAATACTTCTTAGTCCCCCCAAACTTCCCTACAGACAGCCTGGTAGGGAGCACACCCACCCCCAGCAGTTACTGGGTTAAAATTCACTCTGGCATGGACGCACAGATGGTATGAGGGTGAATCAGCAACAGTGTGGGTAGCTGACCACCCCGTCGTGATCAGACCTGAGTGAGGAGCTGAATTCTGATGTGTCCTCAGTGTGTAGGAAGTTTTATGATCACATCTGAACGTGAACCCTGCACTATCTGCTGGCAACCTGAAATCTGGCCTGATCATTCCACCACATCCTAGCTAGAGCCACTGTTCTCTTTCATTCCTACCTTACCCTGCCCCCATTCACCAGCCTATTACTCAAATAAAGGAGCCAAACTCAAAGATCACATTGTGATTCAGAAGGCTGTGATCAACTCGCGCTATTGCCAATCACTTCTTCAAAATGAAAGTATTCTCTGGAACTAGCCTTTTTCTTTGAACCCCCAAGCCATAATCCATATCCCAACATGCAAGCAAAGGGGTTGTGATCCCTGGCCTGATATCACCCAGCATCACTTTTATTCACATTTTACTACTCAACAGCCATAACAAACATACTTAAGAAACTCAAAGTAATCATATATATTGTATATATTTGTGGCTATAACAGCCTCTTACTCCCTGGTGTTTGTCAAGGTTTTAAGTCCAGTTCTGCATTTGTGGAGTAGAGAGCAGTTAGCATTATATTCAAGGACTAAAAAAGGAGAGAGAGGGAGGGAGGGAGGGAGGGAGGGAAGGAGGAACAGAAAATTTACAGTAAAGAACAGTTGCCTACAAGGACTTTGTATTCCTTTAATTTTATTTATTTATTTTTTTTCTTGTTTCAGAACCTTTATTTGTTTATTCACTCATTTTTATGGCTGGCTCAGCCTGCCCCAAGGGCAGGGCTGGCGCAGCATGTGGTGCCGGGGATTGAACCGTGGTCCCTGAAGCTGCCCAAGCTTCCCCAAGCAGGCGCTTTAGACCACTGAGCCATCCCGCCGGGCCGTGTATTCCTTTAAAAGAAATGCTCATGCGAGTTTCTATTTTGACGACTCCTAACTCCAAATGTTCCAAATATAACCAGATTATGCATTAACAACTTATGTGGTCTAAACTATTTATTAATAAAGAAATACATGAACTATACAAATAAGAGTATGGACACTGAAAATCATAAACCAAGTCTTTAAAAAAATGAAAAGAAAAAAATATAAAAAATATTTTAAAAAATCTGGACACTGGTGTGGCCCACTCCTGTAATCCCAGCATTCTGGAGGCTGAGGCAGGAAGATCACTGTGAATTAGAGATCAGCCTGGGCTGCACAGTGAATCCAAGGCCAGCCTGAACTATACAAGACCCTGTCTTAAAAAGAAAAAAAGAATCAATAAAGATAAAATAAAGCAATAAGTGTACCAGAGAGGTAGCTCAGTGGCATAAGTGCCTGGCTGGCAAACACAAGGTCCCAAGTTTGATTCCCAGTACTGCAAAAAAAAAAAAAAAAAGTTAAGTGTCTTCCATCTGAAGATATTCTTTTCTGTCAATCAGCATCATAGTAAACTGAAACATGAGAATTCAGGTGGCTATAAAAAGTGTGACAGGGAGCCAGCAAGATAGTGCAGTGGTCTAAAGCACTTGCTTAGGCAAGTTTAGGCAACCACAGGGACCTCAGTTCAATCCCGGGCACCACATGCTGTGCCAGCCCTATCCCCAGGGCAGGCTGAGCTGGCCATAACATAAATAAATAAAGTTTAAAAAAAAAAAGTGTGACAGACTGCTATGTTATTAGACAAGATCATGAAGCTATGGTGTAACTCAGAAAGCTATAGGACATGAGGCTCTCAATTCAATGCCAACCACCTCAAATAAATACTGCTAGATTATAACCAGCTCGACTAACATCTTACTATTTCTGCTCCACTATATCTCATAGCTGTGATAACAGCTCGGAGAACATGTGCATGAGGAAGAGGAAAAACTTTTTAGAGTATAGATAGTTCCCCTCCCAAACAAAGCATCTGGTCAAAAATTACTAGCCTTTACCTGCCTTTCCAAGTAAGCTGATGAAAGTAGATAAAGAAAAGACATTTATTTGATACATACAATGGCATACTAAAACTATACTAAGACAACAAAATAATGAAGTGGATATTTACTTACAAGGAGTTCCTCTGCTGGCTTCTTCCAGAGTTACCCTGACATAGGGTTTACTAAAGTCAACCTCAATTTCATCAGAAAAAGGAGCTGGCTCACGTAAGCCCTTTAAATAAAAAGGTAAAGGAAGAGAAAGTTAAATTCAGTGGTATACACTGAAACAGCAAAACCTGGAAGGTTTTTTTTTTTTTGGTCTTTTTGAGACAGGGTCTCACTATGCAGTTCAGGCTGGCCTTGAGCTCACTTTTGTAACCCAGGCTAGTCTCGAACTCACATTGATCCTCCTGCCTCAGCCTCCCAAGTGCTGGGATTACAGGCACGCGCCACCACGCCTGGCTGAAACCTGGCAGTTTTAAAGACAAATCAGTTATTTAATATTTTGTGACTAAAATTCCTCCTAAAAGTATAACATGAAGGGGGAAAAAAAAAAGGTATAATACTGTAAGCCAGGTATAGTGTCTCATGCCTGTAACCTGGTACTTGGAGGTTGAAGCAAGACTACAAATGCAAGCCCAACCTGGGCAATATAGTGATCTCAGCTTGCCACAAAAATGGCTAGAGAAATAGCTCAATGTGGCCTTTTGTTCCTTATAAACAACTGATCATCCAGGATCCCTACTTCCCTCCTATACCATCATTTTCTCTCTTCCCCACCCTCCCTTTTTCAGTAACACCTGGTAGGTGATTGGTGCTCACTGCAGGGGTCTGTGATAGTCCGTGATATAAAGATAGAATTTGACTCTGCAAGTGTCAGGACAGTGAATTTATAAGGGAAGATTGTTTTTTAAAAAAACCCAAAGAATGATCAATATTGGAAAATTGAATTTTATTGGACTATCTTTTGTGGGACCTGAATCCTTAGTGTGTATAGTCATTGTTGTCCTCTTAGAAACCTTGTGATAGTATGGTATTAAATCACTGATGCATCAGTTTTCAAATAAAACAACAGTTGTCTTTCTATTAAAAATAAAAAGAGAGCTCAATGTAAAGGCCCTAGGTTCAATCCCTGATCTCTCTCTCTCTCTCTCTCTCTCTCACATACACACACACACACACACACACACACACACACACACACACACAGTTCTCCAAAGTGAAAGGTGCAACATTTTTCAAAATAGATAAATAAATAAATAAATATTTAAATTCAAAAGGGGCAACCTGGGCAAGTTAGCAAGACCCTGTTTCAAAATAAATGATAAAAAAGGGCTGAGGTGGTAGCTCAGTGTGAAGGCCTGGGTTCATCTTGGGTGTGTGTGTGTGTGACTAATAGATTAATCATAATTTCTCATTAGAAATGTGTGACCATAAAGGAGATAAGAAAAACAGAGAGGTCCCCAGACAAGAGGGAAGAAAAAACTGGCAGTTTTTCCACAGTTGAGATCTATGCATGCCTAAAAGGTGGAAAGAAAAAAAGCCAAAGTGATCAAAAATGCTAGAGAAGGAAGAACAGATATATATATATATATATATAGATGTATATATATATGCGCATATATATATGTATATATATATACATATATATACATATATATACATATGCGCATATATATATATACATATATATATATATATAAATTAAGAACTGATAATATGAAAGCAAGAGTCTAGATAAAAGGTAGGGAATGGGCTTGAGGAAAGGTGGGGGGGGTTTCTTATCTGGCCAAGAAACGAGGACTCCAGTTTTCTAAAAGCACAGGAAGGAGAATACAGAGCTAATGCTAGAAGAGGGAAGATGTAGAAACTTGTATTTGATGCCCTTATCTTTCACAGCACTATTTCAGGAGAGAGAGAATTTAACCTTAGTGAGGCTGGTTGAAAGTATTAAAAAAAATCTTCTAGGGCATCAGCAAATGATGAATTTATCTACTGAACACTGCATTCAGCTCAGATCAAGCAAGAAATTCTAGCAGAGCAATAAAAACATAGGAACAGCAAAGGATCTGGAGTTAGGGCCTGATGAATGGAAGATGAGAAGAAGCAAACAGAGGCAGACAATTCTTCTGAGAAGATTTACAACCAGCCAGCAAGTGCATGAAAGGGTTGGGCTGGGGCAATAGTATGGCGGCATAAGCGCCTGCCTGGCAAGTGCAAGGAGCTTGATCCCTAGTACAAATAGTAACAATAATAATAATAAAAATTACAATGGCCTGCCTTGGCACACTTATAATCCTGGTTACTTAGGAGAGGCTGAGGCAAGAGGACTGCAAGTTCGAGGACAATTTGGAGAACTTAGTGAGACCTTGTCTCAAAAAATTAAAATAAATAATAATAATAATAATAATAATAAAGAGCCAGGCATGCCAGCCTGAACTGCCTAGCAAGAACCTGTCATAAAAAGACAAAAAATAAATAAATAAAGAAAAATAATAATAATAATAATAATAATAAAGAGGGCTGGGGAGAGAGCTCCATGGCACGACTGCCTGTCCAGCAAGTGCAAGGTCATGAGTCCGAACCCTGGTCCTGCAAAAAAAAAAAAAAAAAAATAATAATAATAATAATAATAGTAATAATAATAACAATAATAATAAACGTTAAGGACAGAGTACATGCCTAGCATGTATCAGCCCTAGGTTCAATCCTCAGTACCACAAAAAAATTAAAACAAAACAACCTGCTAAATAAAAGCAGCCAAAACTGATCCAATGATGAAAATATGTAATATAACCATGGTTAAATTTAAAATAAATAAATAAATATTTTAAAATTAAAAAAATAAATAAAAGCAGCCAGACATGTAGACATGAAAGGCCATGCAGTTCCACTTCCACTCATTGGAGACACTCAGAACAGGCGAAGCCACGGAGTAGAGAGTGCTTGCCTCGTGGTGGAATGAACAGATCATGGGGAGTAACAGCAAAAAAACGGGAACCTCTTTTAGAGGCAATAAAATGTTTTAAAATTAGAAAATCATGACAGCAACAAGACAATATACTATATAAACCACTGAAATGTATATTTTACCTGGGCTATAGGATGAGTTCAAGACAAGTCTGAATTACATTGCAAAATCTTATTTAAGCTTGGCATAGTGGCGCATGCCTGTAATCCCAGCACTTGAGAGGTTGAGGCAGGAGAATCACTGAGTTCAAGACTAGCCTGGGCTACAAAAGTGAGCTCAAAGCCACTGAAATGCATAGCGAGATCCTGTCTCAAAAAGACAAATAAATAAATAAATAAATAAATAAGCACACGCAAAGAAACCTCCTACAAAATAGTTAAAATGCTGGATTTTATTTCAACTTTATTTTATTTATTGGGTACTGAGAATAGAGCTCAGAACCTTGCACTTGCCAATCCTAAAAGCTGTTTTAAACATTCTGTCTCCATAACTGTTTTTTCAGTATTCCTCCTACACTGCATGTGGTCCCACCAGGAACCACACATAGCCATTCCTCCTGCTGGGTTTATGTTGCCTGGATTTCCCTAGCCAAAGAAAATGAAACCAGTAGTGTCTCTACATGCTGAGTGACACACAAGCAGGAAATGAAGCATTTCTCCTGTGCTCAACTGAAACATTTACTCCTTTTGACCTCAGGGGAATGTTGCAGTACTGAGGTCAAGCCTTGCCCATCTGGTGATGAGGTGAACAGGAAAGGGCATAGGTTTAGGATCTATCTTCCAGCTGAACAGGTATGAAATCACAAGTTTCTAAAGCCATTGTCTTATCTTCAAAAAATGAAAGGCAAAGTCAGACACAGTGGCGTGTAATACTAGCAACTTGGAAGGCTGAGATAGGAGGAGCTTAAATTCAAGCCTGGCCTGACAAACTTAGTAAGACTCCGTCTCATAATAAAAATAAACATAAAGAAGGAGCTAGGGATGTAGCTAAGGAGAATACCCAGGTTAGATCACCAGGACTGTAAATAATAATTTTTTTTTTAA